>JAOUQT010331075.1:0-13424 GCA_025769995.1 Xyliphius kryptos
CATTTTAATAGTTTTATTATTGACGATACTTTTCTCGCATGATAGTCTCTCATACTTGGTGTACTTTAAGTTGAACATTGCAGATCCTCATCTTTTTAAGTAGTAGAACTATTTACTAGAATCAGTGGCAGACTAAATTCTTTGGCATGTGTGTGGGGCCCAGCAAAAGACTTTTGCTCAGTACTGTATGTATATCCATACATACATACAGCGCAGCCTAAAATTATTTATACCCCTGGCAAATTTTGACTTGGTTATTTTTGTTTAGACATGCATACAGTACTGTGAAAATATTGCAATCAATGAGTCAGGTTCAAACACACAGCTGTACATGTCAGAAAACCACTTCTACACCAAAACTTGTACCATTTCGGACATGTCCAAGCGGTGGGTCAGACAGCATATTAACATCCGTCAATGGTGGGAAAGATTTTGTGCAGTTTAGTTTTTGATTAGTGAACCTGAGAATCACCTTCAATTGGATTAGCTGGTGTTAATAAAGCAAGATCGGGTCCTACCATTTTCCCCCCTCCAAACATCATCTCCAATCTGCATTCCCAGCTCCTCCTCCCAGGAGTTTTTCCAAAGAGTGTGTGGTACACACCGCTTGTTCAGAAAATATATTTGCAAAGCCTGAGGTCAATATTTTGGATTCAGGAAGACTCGGCAAAAGCTTATAAATCATTTTATCTTCTGGGAGAGACTCAGTTAGGAATACATTGATGGACATAATTCCTAATCTGCAAGTATCGAAAAAAATGTTGGTAGAGAGAACTTGTCTTTTAACTGAGAAAATGTTTATTAAAATATAAATCTTTTAGAGTGACTAAACCATTTAGCCTCCAACTGTTAAACCCGTCTGATGGGGGCATGGATGATGGTGTCTGGTAGGCCATAGCCCTTCCTGATTTGCTGCCGTATTTTAAAGCAATTAAAAACGATCACATTATTTATCTTGGCATTCACAGGAGATCTTGGCGATGAGACGAGAAGTGCTGGACAGGAACTGTTTATCATTCATTTAAATGGCAACCCAGGGGTAGTATTGACTGATATCTCTGTATTATACCCTTCCTGCCAATAGACCAATGCTCTAGCATTTGCTGCCCAGTAGTAGTAATACAGGAAATATAGCAGTCCTAACCCACCCATTTCCCTTGGTTTGTGTAAATGAATTTTTGAAATTCTGTGGCTTCGAAACCCCAAATAAAAGGCAGAAATATCAAATCCAAATATTTGAAAAATGATCGTGCCAAAAAATAGGTACATTTTGAACGAGATAAGAATCTTGGCAAGGAAACTATTTTGATGGCATTTATTTGACCCACTAAGAGGAAGAGTCCTCCATTTTCCTTCCTTCAATAATGAAATATTTACTTCATATAGTGTGGATGCAAATTTCTGGGTTCCAAATGAATGATTAAACATTAATCGTTGAATGAAGAATGGGAGTAATCATCTCAGAATATTTTTTGTATAGCTCAATAACAAAACCATCTGGGCCAGTGGCCTTGTCATTAGGGAACAATTTTATAGCATCCAAAAATCCCTTCCTTGGTGAAGTCGGAGTCCAAAGCTTGTTGAGCAGCTTCACTTAATATAAGAAGTTTCTCCAGCCAAAATTCTCCAGCCAATCCGAAACAATCCCTTTTGCTTTTGACTTGTACAACTGTACATAATCCCTAAAACAGTTGTTCACTATTTTGGGATCAATAACCAATTCTCCTGTCTTTGATTTAATTTTGTGAATAGTTCTACTAGCTTGCAAGCCTCTTAACTGTTGGTCTAGTAATTTATGGGACTTGTCCCCTAACTCAAACTGTTTGTCTGATCTTTAACTACTGCTCACATACCTGACACTAGGATAGTGTTATATTAATATTTGAGTTTAAGAATATTTTGTAAAGTGGTAGGGCTGAAGAAAGTGCTATAGGCAAGTTCCAATTGTGATGGTTCAGTTTCAATTTGTCAGACGCTGCCGCCTTTCCTTTTTCAATGAAGATTTAAAAGATATGACCTCGAATCACAACTTTAAAATGTTTCTCATAGAGTGGAGTCTGTGACTTCCAAATTGTCATTGTTCCCCATGAATTTAGAGATCTTAGATATGTTGACAGTGATGCATTGTAAAACAATGATGGGCGCAGACACCATTTAAACGGCTGTTTCCTACGATTAAAATCAAAAACCAATTAAGTTGGAGAGTGATCAGAAATCAGTATGATATTTCAAAGCACATTACATTTGATATCAATTATAAAGTAATCTATACTTGAAAAAGACTTGTGAATGTGAGGGGGGAAAAAAATAATCTCTATCTGTCTAATGTCCCAGCCTCCAAATATCAACCAGATTCATGGATGACATTAAATCTTTTTAAACCGTGGAGGAGCCAGACGACTGATTAGGCTGAACTGACCTATGCAAATGGCTATCCAGCACACAGTTGAAATTGCCACCTACAATCAAATGTGTATCAGAGAGATCAGGTAGGGAGTTAAATATTCTACAGAAAAAAAAAATGGGTCATCAAAATTTAGACTGTATACATTAAGAAGGGTAACATGAAATGAGTAAATGTAACCAGTTACTAAAATGAACCGACCTGTAGGATTACTGACAGTGGAAATATGCATTAAAGGTACATTCTTACGAATTAAAATTGACACTCCCAAAGATTTACTGGGAAAAAGTGGACTGAAATCTTTTGGCCCAGCTACATCTAAGTAGCTTTTCTTTTGAGGGTCTTATGTGTTTCTTGCAGGTGCACTATATTAGCAGATAAAGATTTTGAATGAGAGAATAGTTTAGCCCTTTTAAGCACATGTCCAAACCCACGCACATTCCAGCTAATAAGTGATGCCACCACCTGCAATTGATGTGCATATAGGTTTTGCATTGTAGCAGTGTACAAAGTGGCCTGAAAAAATAATAATAAAGACCAGAGAACAAAATAAACAAACAAGAATCTCACCCCCTCTCCCACTTTTCCAAACAAAGTGAGAAAACAAACCCCACATATTTATTTAGGGGCTGCCGGACCATACAGAAACAACCGGCAAGTAGGTTAACGCAGGCTCCCCACGCCCTCTTCACTAATGAGGCACATACCTTTTAAGTAGTCATAACAATGTCCTGCGGTGACGAAAAAAACTTTGTCCATGGTGCCACTAGAGACCCGCAGCCGTGCCGGGTAGAAGAAACTGCTCTTAACGCAGTCTAGCATCACAGAGTTGCTTGTGTACATGATCATATGTCAGGCGTTGTTTCATCACCTCCGCCGGGTAATCAGGAAAGAGGTGAACCGTTTTAGCGAAGAGGAAATTGTTGCCGGGCCAGCTGTAATATTTTCTCCCTCAGTTGGAAATGATGGATCCGTGCTATCATTAGGCGCGGGCGTGAGTCTTTTCCGGAAAGCTGTCTTCCCAGATGATGCGCTCTGTCCATTTCCAGAAGCTTAGGAAAGTTATCAGCACCCAGCAGGGTGCCACAAACTCCGGATGTCCAGTCTCAATTTTCTCAGGCAAGCCAACGATTTTAATATTCAAATGCATTTTCGTACATTTCTGCTCAACAAGCGTGAGGCTGCAGTCATGCTTGGCGCTAGCATTTTCCGCTTCATGTATTCGGTTACCGAGACTTGCCAGCGTTGCTTGGGTGGATGCCAATGATGTTTCTTTCAGTCATTGCTTTGGTCATACAGCGTGTTACTGTGGCTCTTGCTGAGTGAAGCTAGAACAGCCACTGATGTTTCTACATCAGTGACTGTTTTCATGCATCCACATTCTCTTATCCAACACTGAACCAGTTTCACGAAATTTGGCAAGCAGTTTGCTAACTGTAGCATAGAAGATGGGTGGTCTCTTAGGGTGTCTTGCATTGAAATCTGCAGCAATGACCCCGGGTACTGCGTTCACCAGACATCAACACAATTTATATCTGCTCTTTACATAATAACCTGTCAATGGCTGGAGAAGCTTGTAAATAACTCATGAAAGAATCAAGTTATGTTAAAACTAAGCGCACCATTGTTTGTCATGACCTTTCCTGTGGATCTAAAGTGGCCGACTTCAAAATGGCCACCATGGTCATCTTGAAGTTTCCCCCTCTCATACACTAATGTGCCAGTGTGTGTATATAATTTTATAAGAATATTGTGAAAAGGTTTAATATTGAAGACACCTAGTGCCACACTCTGATCAGCTAATTAACTCAAAACACCTCTAAATGCTTTTAAATGGTCCTTCAATCTAGTTCCATAGTCTCCACAATCATAGGAAGATTGCTCACTTCAGTTGTGTTGGCATAAGCAGGGCAAGGCACATGGTCAATGCTTAAGAGGATGGCTGTTCACAGAACTCTGTCAATAAACATTAGTACAGAGGCAAAGGGAAGGAAAAGTAGTAGTAGAAAAGCGTACAAGCAATAGGGATCATCGCACCCTGGAAAGGATTGTGGGGGGGGGCATTCAAAATTGTGGGGAGAGTTACAAAGACTGGACTGCAGCTGGAGTCTGCTTCAAGAACCACCAAAAACAGTCATATGCAAGGCAAGAGTTTCAGCTGTTGCATTCCATGTGTCAAGCCACTTCTGAACAAGAGAGCACCAGAAGCGTCTAAAGACAAAAGGGACTGGACTGCTTCTGAGTGGTCCAAAGTTATCTAAAGAAAGTACATTTTGCATTTTCTTTGGAAATCAAAGTCCCAGAGTCTAAAGGAATAGGGGAGAAGCACAGAATGTCTCTTGAGGTTTAGTTTAACGTTTCTACAGTCAGTAATGGTTTGGGAAGCCATGTCACTTGCTGGTGTTGGTCCACTGTGTCTTCTGAGGTCCAAGGTCAATGCAGCCTTCTACCAGAAAGTTTTAGCACACCTCATGCTTCCTGCTGCTGACCAACTTGTAGGATATGCTGATTTTATTTTCTAACATGACTTGGCACCTCACATGATGCCAAAGCTACAAGGACCTGATTTAAGGACGTTTCATGTTCATACTTTTCAGTTGACCAGAATTTTTAAAAATCCTTTTTGTATTGGTCTAAAGTAATCATCTAATTTTCTGAGATACTGTTTTTTTTATTAGTTGTCAGTTATCAAATCAAAGAAATAGACTTGAAATATCAGTCTTTGTATAACAAATTCAGATAATATACAAGTTTAAATTATTTTTTATGGAATTACTGAATAAATTAACTTCATCTTATTGTATGACCTGTGTGTGCATGCACTAATGCTTTCTTTGTCTAAAATAATAAACTATATTATTTTTATGTTGATTTTGCTCCGCAGGTCAGAAGGAGACCCCCGTCTTTGCACTTTCTCCTCTTCTGAGGTCCGATGATTGGGCTAAAAATCTTTTTCAACATAGCGGTCAATGGGAATTTAGATGCACATTCTGTGGATACGCTTGCAGCACAAGGTTCCAGCACATTTACTACTATTACAACTGTTTATAGTATTTTGTGTATTAGGTTTAAATCACTGCTTGAATTAATTAATTCGGCCACTTCAGTTATATCGTATGTAGATATAAAGATAAAATCAAATGTTGCATATAAAGTTTATTTGTATCAAGCAAACTTTATTTGCAGTAATGTTGTTCCTATATGTAGTGTGTCTTCGTATTCAAGTGAACACTGATACTGTGAAAAGGGTAATATTAACACGTGTATAAATATTGCTATACATTTTTCTATACATGGGTAAAATAAAACGGGTTCTTGGAAACACTGAAGAGCAAGCGATCATGGGTCATTTTGCCAGACTGAATTAAATATTCCATGGTTTGTCACTAAAATAAGTATTGTAAGACCAGATATGTTTCTGTAATATAATATTCATTAATGCTATGGTAGGAATTAGTAGTGCACAGCTGTATGGTCAACTGCCTGGCCAAGAAATTGGACTGCCTTTAGCTTTGTTTACGACATGCATTTGCTGTAGAATTGTTTTGATAAGCTTCTGCAATGTCAAGATTTATTTCTATCCTTTAAGTTTTCCATTAATTTTTCACCAAGATTTGCTTTGATAGCAGAGTATTATTGCTGCGCAAAGCCTTCTTTAGCACATCCCAAAGATTCTCAGTAGGATAAGGTCAGGACTCTGTGGTGGCCAATCCAGGTGTGACAATGTTGTCTCGTGCTCCCTGAACCGCCCTATCACAATTTGAGCTCAATGAATCCTGGCATTGTCATCTTGGAATATGCCCGTGCCATCGGTTGGATGGTGGGTGGGTGTGTTAGGTCTGCAAAGCTGGCTTTGAGGGTCGTAGTTCTGGGACCATTCACCATTGAGCGTTCTTGAGTCATTGGCCAGTTCCACGAAACACTGATGAGAGGGTGCCTACATAATGACCCCAGACACGAGCTCAGTTAAGCGGCTGATGAGGACCTGTGAATATGCTTTGGATTGGGATATAGGTGATTTAGTTGACTTTTGCATAGTATAAGATCTTGTAATAACAAGCAGAATAAGTGGGTACTATGCAAAGCCCTAATGGATTGGCATAGGATACATTACATATCTTGTGGGTATCATTTTATTCAATATCATTTTATTCAATATATTGTAGCAATTAGATTGATAATGCACCTGGTCTGGAGTTTGTCTATATCGGTTAAGTTGGCTAAAATAATAAATGGCAATATAGGATTATCTTTTTTATTAAGTAGGAAATATCGTGTATGTTGATTCAGCAGCACTAAGAGTTTTGTACCTAATTAATTCCATGCTGATTGACTCCTAGTTTAGTTTTATGTTTTGTAGATTTGTATTATGTCTGACAGTGAGCCAGTCATAGTTAAATGAGGAATTTAATTTACATAATTGTACAGTATCTAATGTAAATATACACATGAAGCTGTAATGCAGCCGAGTGTGCTTGTTTTGATTTAGCCATATTTTAAATGTGACCAACCAAAGATGGTCGTCAGATTGAGAGTATCTTCTACAACCCAAATTCCAGTGTAGATGTGACATTGTACAAAACATTAAAACAGAATATGATGACTTGCTAATCCTTTTCAACCAATATTTAATTAAATACACTACAAAGACAAGATATATATAATGTTCAAATGGAAGTTTATGCAAGTTTTGCTACCACACTGTTTTTCCTTCCACTTAACTTTCCATTAATATTATTGGATACAGCACTGTGAACAGCCAGCTTCTTTAGCAATGACTTGTGGCATAACCTCCTTGTACAGTGTGTAAATGACTGCCAGTGTCTTCCCCATGATTGTGTAACCTACTGAGCCAGACTAAGGAACTATTTTAAACACTTCGGAAGACTTTGCAGGTGTTTTGTTTAATATTCTAATTTTCTGAGATAATCAACAGTAACAGAAATAAAACTTGAAATCTATATAATGTATGCATTTGACTGTTTGTAATAAATTACTGAAATAACTTTTTGATATTCTAATTTATTGAGATGCACCTGTACATGGTGATAACGTTCAGACAAGTAAGATCTAAACCAGCACAGGGCTGTTCCCCTTAGATCCCACATTCTCCAGTCTGTGAAGGAAAATAGTATGATTAATTATATAAAAAGCAACATAAGCAAGAATATGCAACCCTCATCAGATGCTGCTAGGAAGACATTAGCCACTATAACAAGGGCTGTTTGTCTTGTGATGAGGCCTAAAACCTGACTGGTTCATGGATGTTGTTCCTGTGTAGGTGTGAACATAGGTGCTGTGCTACAACCTTTTCTAGTACCTTAATTCTGTCTCTTGAATTGTAACTAAAGAATTAAACTGGTGATCAGAATTATTTTACATCATCGACATAATTGTTAAATTAACTTGGTATTTTTTTGTCTGATATTTAATTTGTTTAAATTATAAAAAGTAACAGTTTCATCACTACTACAAATGGATGAGTCCCATGGTCCTATGCTGGGCTTTTTGCTAATAATTTAGCTACAGTACTAAATAGAAACTCTTGTTACTTTTTATTCTTTAAGTTTGAAAAATGTACTAGCTTTGCAGCATTAACAATCCATATTACCGAACTGCCACATTATCACAATTACATATTCAGTCATTTGATTTGGGATGTGTACATCATTTTAATACTTATTTGTAAACAATATTTTGTAGTCATTGTGGTGATTTTGGATTAACCATATATTAAGGCAGGCATGTCCGGACCGTGCTCAAATTTCCACCGGCCTGCAACCTCTGTCAAAATCTATAATGTCGACCGTCAGAACTGTTGAGCACTATCTTGTGTACAAAAAGCTATTTTGTATATTTCAGCAGATGGTAGTAGACCTATTTACTGCACTCAAGAGCTCAGTCACCCTTATGTAATGATGCAGGCATAATTTTAGTCTTCTGAGGTGAATAAATCTCAGTAAACTGTTTTAACTTTTTTTTTATTTTAATTTAGAAGTTTACAGTGATCATTTAATATTTATTAATCTCAAAAGTTTAGAAATAAATCCTACTTTATCTGCTATAAAAATATATTCTCAGAAATATGGTTTCTCATTTACAGAATGGAGAAGACTGTAACAACATTTACACAGATCGTTCCTAATTGGCATCCACTCAGAGCAGTCCACCGTGCTCAGTGCATCAACTGTGATAACAAGAACCAGAAGAGGAAATTGGTCTTACATAGGTAATGGCATGGTTGTTGCTTTACAGTACTTTTTGTCCCACTGATCTAATTAAGCAATAATTTATATGTGAGCCTTTTTTTGTAATTTATAATTTCATCTATAGAATTTCTTCAGTGTTTGCACTACACTTTGTGGAGGGACTGCCGTGGAGAGACCTCTCAAAGTATGCGTTTGATTTCCACGGTGTGCACTACAGCATCAGAACTGTAATACAATACAATGAGCTACTTGAGCACTTTGTTACATGGATCCACCAACCAGATGGTGAGAAGCTTCCTTATAAAATACATTTCTACTAATGAAGGTGATTTAATGAAACTTTTTTTTTTGTTTGTTTTTGTAAACTAATTATGATGCTGAGTTCCGAAGTGTGAATGGGAAAGGGTGAGGGTTTATGCAAATTTACTTTGTTGCTGATTGACTATGCATAGCGTCTTATAATGTCTGTAAAGCTCTGGTTTACTAGCGCTGCATTGTAAAGAAATGACCACATTGCTGTTTTTTGTAGACTATAGTGATTTTCTATAAATGAGTTCAGTTTACTGACTGTTTTAATTTATGGTTCTACTGTGCTTTAATAAGTACAACAAATTTCTCAAAGATATACAAGTATTATTGGTTTGGAAGATTAAAACATGAACTGACATAGTATGAAATGTGCATACGGAACCCTTCTTAGACATTGCACAAAAGGACACAATGCCAAATGTTATCATAGACTAGTTCAGTTTAAAGATAACTGTAGATGTTCATAGCGCACAGTTCTAGTATGTAATTTTTAAGGTATTTGTTACCTGAATGAGGAATTGGCCATCAGTTTGCTCATTAGAGATTTTATGTACAGTTGTGTTCAAAATAATAGCAGTGTGTGAGAAATAGCTTAATACTCATAATATAATTTATTTCTATATACACAAAGGCACTGGGTGCACTTTTACATTTAATTCCGTATAAAAACATGAACAAATTATATATTTTTAAACTGAAAATGAAAATATAATCGTCTGTTAACAAACAATATAATGTCTGCCCGGGATCATATGTTTTTTTGCCCCACTGTACTCGTTAACAAACTTTTCTATAATATTTACATTATAGACATAGGTTTGTTTACAGATTTAGCTTTTTTGTTAATCAAAAAACCAACTAATATCCATCCAAAGCTAACCTTACTACATTCCACAGTTCTTGTGTATTCCTGCAGTTATGTATTCTTTGCATGTAATACAGTCAACATATAGTTTGTGTTCGAGTAGGTAGCAATTAATGTTTCAGTAACACAGCCATACAGAAATCTGTTTTCAGAGTCTTCAAATCCTGTGTTCCAAATTCTTGTGTGTATATCTTTCTATCTTTTTCTCCAAAGCCAGTTTACCTTTAAAATATGTGAGGTGGGCGATTCATCTGTAAATCCTCTCCCCCTTGACTGTCAACCCGTTTGTCAAAAACAAAGAACCTGGCCCTGTACCTCATTGCTCCCACACACCTCTGCTTGGAAAGCAACTGCAAAGGAAAAAAAGCCTTAACAGCCAAATCTATAGCAGTCACAGATAAAATATTCTTACACATCTTAAATATATTAATGGATCTTGCTTTGTTCACTGGTGAGAAGTCATGTTGGGAGCATGATATTGGCCAAAATCTCTTGCTGTTCTGAAGCATTGATTTACTTACAAAAGTGCCTGAAAACAACTCCACACCATAAAAACCCTGTTGGCGCAATACAGTTAGACTTGTACAGGTCTCCTTGCAATCAGCAAACCTAGTTTATCCATCATTGCTAGATAGTGTGGGTCCCCCCACTCCTCTCCATACTTCTCCACTGCTCAACTTTACTTGCTCCACTGTGCTTTACTCTACTGCAAGAAACATGTTCTGTTGTGCTTGATATAGGTAGTTAGATGTCTACACTCACGGGTCCTGCTACAATATCTAACATCTGATATTGGGCAGAGTGTGTTTTAAAAAATCAGGCCTGCCCAGTTCTCTAATATAAGACTTGGATGCAGCTGCTCAACCCTGGAAACCCATTGCATGGAACTCTCTATGCCCTGTTCTTGAACTAAACTGAAGACAGTTTTAAGGTCTGCAATTAAGTTGGTGACCTCTGCATCTAATGACTGCATTCACTGAAATTCTTTATTACGGATGTCAATTTGCCACATTTTCATAGATATGTGTAGATACTGTATGTGGCTGTAAATAAAATGAAACTTGCAGGTGAGTATATAAATTAAAGAATAAATTTACTGCTAAATTAATTTCCCCCTTTTTTCCCCCACATACATCTTAGGCTTTTGTTTTTGAATCTGCAATGAACTAATGTTATTCATTTTCACCTTTTCCCCAGGATTATGGTTAGAGTTTGATGATCTGAAGTACCCTCACTGCATAACACACAGGAAGTTCCTACTCCCACCAAGACAGGTCTACCTCGTCTTCTGGGAAGCAGATCCAAGTGAGGGGTCCAAGCCTCCTAATCCTATACCTGATGAAGCCTCTTCTCAGAAGACAAATGAGGGAGTTAATGTCTCTCAAGGTGAAGCTAATTCTGTACCAGAAGACACGTTCATCTTGGAGACATTTAGTGAACATAAAGACAATAATGGGGCTGCCTGTTCTTGGGATACTACAATGGACAATACAGCACTGCTTAATACTGTTGAAGGTTTTTCACATGATGATACAGTCACCCTTACACTTGTTGAGGTCAAAGGAGATGCTGATGAAAACCCTCACCATAAATTAGAGGAATCGGTATTGGGACCATCTAAATCAAGTGTCACTGATGTGATTCCCCTACTAGATAAAAACTCTCTTTATAAAAGTCCATTCATTGTAAAAAACAAAGTTAATTCTAAGATAATTTCACCTGCACCAGAAATTATTCCTCCACTACTAGTAAAAGAAAAAGATACAGTAGGCCATAGGATTAATGGCAAGGAGGCCCTTCTGGCCAAGCCTGCTGAGCTCTTCTGTGGATATAGAACAAAGATATCACAAAATCCTGTTTTGCCTGAGGGAGTTTTAAGACAGCCATTTGTACAGTTGCCCACTGTTCATCAGAAGCAATTCACCTCCCCTGGTGGTAAGATGCCTGTCAGTACAGTTTCCACACCCACCAAATCTGCTAGCCAGAACATCCCAAATTCTTCTCCATCAAATATGGTCCTATCTACTGAAGTGCTTAGACTGAAACTGATGAAAAAGCTAAAGGCCAAGAAGAAGAAGCTGGCAAGGTTGACTCAACGGCTCCATATGGAGGAACGAGAGGCTGCTCCCAAGCCAGATGGTGTGTATAATTCATCTCCATATTCTGTCACCTCCAGTACATCAAACTATGATAGCCAACCATGTGACAAGTTTTTTTCTGAGCTTATGTCTCCAGATATGAATGCAACAAACCCATCACCTGATAGCACTGGCCTCTTGGAGATCTTAGCCAGTAGCCCAAGTGCTGGAACATTAGAAAACAGCTCTCAAATAAGCTCTGTACCAGCTTTTAAGTTTCCCTTTTCTCTTCCAAATAACCCCTCATCCACTATGGACCACTTTTTTGATGAATTCATTTCAGTCAATGATACTGAATTAAATTCTATGGATGTATACTTTTGATCACTGTTTACATTTTTGTCTTTTGAATCAGTATGTATAAGATTTTTATACAGCTTGAACATTGATTCCTTATCAGAAATTAAGGGCTGACTTGTAGTAGAAAAAAACTAAGTTATGTGTAAAATAAATTGTTAAATTATACAGGTCTTGCACAAAGTTTTGTATAAAAAATAAACTGAAACATTTCCTTGTATTTGTTCCATTTGTTCTTTTACTGGACATATTTTACATCATATAATATATCTGTCCTGTTTGAAGTAACATTGTTACTTTCACTTTATTAAGGAACACCTTTCTAGTATAAAATGCTACCTGTTACCTGCAGAACTGCCTTAATTGTTTGTGGCCATACTTTAACAAAGATGGTATTCTGCGTTCCTTGGTTTCGTCGAGTGATTGAGTTACAGTTGCCTTCTATTATCTCTACCCAGTCTCCCATTGTCCTCTGACCTCTTGCATCAACAATGCATTTCTGTCCAAAAAACTGCCTCTCACTAGATACTGAATCTTCTCTTTCAGACCATTCTGTTAAACCCTGAAGATTGGTTAAGCATGAAAATGTATTCTGCAGCCTTATTCCAAAATGGATTGCATTCATTTTTCAACTTTATTCTACACACCATCCCCAAGTGAAAAAATATATATTTTTGCAAATCTATTACAAATAAAAAATAATAATAAAAAGCTAATTCGATTCACAAATTAGAAAACCTGGAGTCCAATCAATGAGTAAGGTGTGGCGCTGCTTTTACGTATAAGACACTTGTACTTTTGATGTGAAACATGCCTTGCAAAAGGGAGCTCTCCAAAGACCTATGATCAGCTATGCTTCTATGCAGCTAAGTTCCAAATTTCTTAGAATGCCACTGATAAGATGTTTAAGCTGTCAGAAGCAAAGCAGTTTTAAAATTTTAAGATTAAAGACCTGCATTAAAATGCTAGCCGAGGGAAAAATCTCTGAAACCCACATGATGAAACAAAGGCAACTTTACCTGTGGTTAGCAATTTTTAGTTAGTTTAATAAAAATGCCTTTTATTTCTATTTATGTACAGGGGTTGGACAATGAAACTGAAACACCTGTCATTTTAATGTGGGACGGTTCATGGCTAAATTGGACAAGCCTGGTGTCCAATCTTCATTAATTGCACATTGCACCAGTAAGAGCAGAGTGTGA
>JAOUQT010331081.1:0-13423 GCA_025769995.1 Xyliphius kryptos
GCCCTGTCCTGGGTGTATCTGCCCAGCGCCCGAGACGTTCTCCCCTGGATGGGCATGGGGAACCCCACCGCGACCCTTATAAAGGAATAAGCGGAAGATAATGAATGAACAATAATACTACAACTGCACTATCGTATCGCATAAATTAGTGTAACTAAGATCAACAAACCCATCTTGACTCGAATAATCCATTATGACTTTGATTTAACAAAAAAAGGTATCATACAGGGGTGTCTAAACTTTTTGCAAAGTAAGCCAACCTTGATAAAGTGAGGTTCAAGGTAATTCATTGTAAATTGGCTGCTTTAAATTGTCCCTATAAATGGCAAACATTAGAAACCGGACATTGTGTTTTTTCACACTTTTTTTTGTGAAGTTAATTCAATCGTAAATCGTGATTATTTCTTAAACAATAAATCGTTCCATCAAGATCTGTTATTGTCTCATCCTTAATCTGTACAATGTACTGCATTGGTGTTGTCACGCTTCACTGTTTTCAATTTTCTATGTTCATATTTAATGTACTGTAATATTTGGGCTGCACTTTAATTTGCACTTTGTTTATGGCACTTTGTGCAGTCCTCTGTTGCTTGTGTTGCACCGTGGTCCAGGAGGAACGTGTTCTCATTTTCAACCTGTACTTGCATGCAGAGGGCAAGACAATAAAACCTCATTCAATTGTCTTAAAATGATTTTCTTAGTACAGGACACTTTAAACGTCATGGGAAAAAGATATCACTTGGTTGCTAAAAAAAAGTAAACATTCAAACATAATCCGTTTAAAGCCGAAGCAGTGGGGGAGTCAATGTAACAAAAGCAGACACTCTCTCTGTGCCAGTTTGGCTGATAGGGTGGGTGGATTCCCAGTACAACCGAAAGTGCTAAGAGTGTAACTCCTGCTTTAACTGGAAGATCAAGGGAATACTTGGCAAAGAAAGCAGCCTGCTAAAAAACCGAGTCCACTTGGAAACATTCACCAAATTTGGAAAACATAAACAAGAGCCGACCATCTGGTCCTAGAGACAATAAGCTGCTCTTTCAACAAGAACAAAGTCTCCAGACATGAAAATCACAAGTGATGTAATGATCTTAAGATTTAGGACTAATCCATTTCTATATTCAAATATTGCTGCATTTCAAATGTTAAAACCTAAGAGGTTACACAAATTTGCATCTAGGAATCATTGCAATGTTCTGTAATTTAAACTAAAAATCAGTTTTTAATTCAGTGTCTCTATTGCAGAAATTTGCTGAGTACTTAATTCCCATTGATCAGTTACATTATGCATTATTTCTGTAAACTTGAGGTTGATATGACCAACACTGTTATTATTTACATTTTGCATCAACTACACTGTTGCTGAAACAATATTTTAAAATATATCACTGATTTCTTTATGAAATAGCTGTCTAATATAAATATTATTTATTTTGACTATAACAAACAAAACCCAAATCTGGGCTCCTCCATCAGTCCAAAAACATGGATTCAAGGTAAATTGCTGATTTAAATTGCCCTATAAAGAAGTACTTAGTTTTTGCAAGGACATGATTAGATATCATAATGCCCAATTTAAGCCTTGAAGGTTTTCCGGAAGTGGGAGAATTAGCAATGTGTGAGTGAGTCAGAGAGGGCTTTAGCATTTATTAGTATAGAATTCAAACTCTTAAAGTAAATATCCAGTGTTTGTTGTTTTTTTAAAGATATCTGCACTAAGCATCCTAACATGGCTCTATAAGTATAATGAAAATAATTCTAGTAGCTTTTTTTTGAACAAATCTGATGACACACCTGAAAAATATAATAGGGTCTAAATGCAATGTGTTATGGATTTATTTCCTCTTTTCACAGAGGAACAAATTGTCTTTATTATGTAGCTTAGAATAAAAGCTCTTACTGGTCCCACATGAATCAGCAGTCAACATGCTACTCACCTCACTTATAACCAGTTTGTAAAAATAATTAAGGCATGCTCTCCCTTAATTAATTATTATAATATATATACGTTTATATATATATATACATACAGCTGGGGCTATATGTATACAGCGCTGGGGTTTCCCGGTGTAAATCCCAATCTGGGTGGAGTTTTCATGGTTTCTCCATGTTCGCGTGGGTTTCCTCCGGGTTATCTGGTTTCCGCCCACAGTCCAATATTATGGATTCAATTAAACTGAATGCTCTTAATTGTTCCGTATAGTGTGTGTGGCAGTTTGAGTGAACCGGGAACTAAATAGTAGATTAATAGGTTGAAAAACTAGACATCGCTGATTCTTGTTACAAGAATCCATGATAAGCCACATCACCCATAATTTCCTGAATCAAGACTGGAAGTTCACTGGGGAATACATCACCTAAGTTGTTACATTCATAAAAAAAAAAAATTTAGTTTTTCTAAACTACATTTGTTTTACAAAAGCCTATTTCTGAAAGTGTTTACTTTAGGAACCAGTAGGAGAAATCTCAAAACTATGATGCTTATAACAAACCCGGTCTGGTTGCATAATTGCTGATATATTATCTGTGGATTTTTTTCTGATTATTCACATCAGCCTCACAAAATTGTTTTTACAGTAGGTATCCTGTTTTCTGACCATGTTCTTAATAAGCCTTAAGTTTTTACTTATATTAACCCTTGCTTGTTATAAAAGCTAAGATTTATTTACACATTTTGCAAAACTGAAAATGTATTATTTATTCATTATGCAGATTGGAATCAAAAACAAGAAAATCAAGTCAGCCACATTTGAGGTTGCATCAACAACAAAAAAGCTAAAAACAAACCATTATAGCAATAAAAATTCTCAGAGAGCAAAGGACTGTTGAGCAAGTCTGTTAGATGTTCTTGATATAGCTTTGTCTAATCTGAAATTCGAGAGCGAGGACCACAGTCTGTTATGTGTGTGAGTGTGTGCGTGTGTGTGTGTGTGTGTGTGTGTGTGTTCGTGTCTGTAGACTGGCACTGTCCAGCTCGGCATAGACTCAAGCAGATTGTACATGTCATCAGGATAAACAATTTATACCGTCATTCCATGTTTTCTTGTAGATCATGAGCGATACGAAAACACTCGGCGATCAGAGTGCCAACACTGTTATTATCTTAAAAATTCACAATAATGCAGTGCGGGAACTGAGTGCCCTTCTAACAAATGCACTGGTTCAGCACTTATTGTTGAGAAAAACAAGAGGAAAAAAGAGAATGCTTAAACAGGCTTTTAATATTTAGGCAGTAGCACTGCAGAGATGCATGTTTGGTATTTAAAGTAGTAACAATGTAAATAGTACTTGCAAAAATAAAAACAACAAAATTTTTGTGGCCTACACACTAATTAATTTAACTTGGGGGTTACTAGATTTAATAATAGAACACAGACATTGTAATGATGCATCAGGAAAATGAGAATCAGGTTGAGAATTACTTTTTGTATGTAGGGATTATACATTTGAAGGTAATATTATTGTTGAAATATTTTTTACGCAATAATTATTACACAATAATCACCTTTATAAAATGAAGTGCCAGAAATCTCAGGAACAATGCATAGTTTTGTATTTTTGTTAATTATAAAATGAAAACACAATTTAAAAAACAACGCAGGGCCATTGCTGAACATTAAAATAAAAAATATATATTTGTAAATTTTTTACATAATTTGGGCTTCCAGCTTATAAAACAGGAATTTAAAAATTTGAATACTGTGTGAAATCAGACCACATTTCGCAGGGCATTAATGTTTTAAACTGAGTGTGACACACTAATCATCTACTAAACAATAGAGGTGAGGAACAGAATCCAAACTGCTTGCGGTCCAGTGTGAAATATCCACAGTCAGTCATGATTTGGGGCAAAAGCCCAGGCAATCACAGTGCTTGACTGCCCAGCAAATTGGCCAGACGCAAATACAATTGAGAATCTACGGGGTATTCTCAAGAGGAAAATAAGGGGCACCAGACTCAACAACAAATAAGAGCTGACAGTAAGCATCATGGAAATCTGGGCTCCCATTAGATTCCGGAGCTTCTGCTGGAATGGGCAGGGGCCAGGTCCTTTTGGAAGATAAAATCTGCATCTCCGTACAGATACTCAGCAGAGGGAATTATGAAGTCCTCTAAAACATTCTGGTACACTGTTGTGGTGACCTTGGATTTAAGAAAGCAGAGTTCCTCTACACCTGCACCAGACAATGCACCCCAAATCATGACTGACTGTGGATATTTCACACGGGACCTCAAGCAGTTTGGATTCTGTTCCTCACCTCTACTGTCTAGTAGATGATTAGTGTGTCACACTCAGTTTAAAACATGTAGGGGTTTTATAAGCTGGAAGCCCATATTATGTAAATATTAATAAATAAATGCTTTTATTTTCTAATTGTGGGCCCCAAATCTATAATCTATGAATCTTTAACTTTTCAAATGTAATTCTGGAAATTAACCAACTTTTCCATGATTTTTAATTTTTTAAAGGGCTTATATAAATATAGTAATGTGCAAGGTGAAAATTATAGTTAGTATAATATATATAAATATTTACATTGTAATGGGTAACAGATGGGTGTGGATGAGATAAAGCTATATTAAAGCAGTAAGGCACTAGATGGCATGCATTATTGTGAATAAACCATGGTAAAGAAGTGTTATTAGGCATGACACGCAAGCGTTACACACCTCCTCCCATGGTTTATTCACAATAATGCACAACCTCAAGTGCCTTATTGCTTTTATAAAATGGTTACCAACACATTATAATAATAAAAGCAATGTTTGATTCATAAATGCGTAGACTGAAAGCAAACTTGCTAATAAACTCACCTGTGATATAATCCAGTTTGTTTTTTAAATGAACCCCAAGATGCAAGTAAAATTTTTCTGGTTACTTTAACAATCTAATACTGCCAAACAATCAAATAGTGGCCAAATTACAGAATTCAGTTTATGAAAAAGTTTTGGAGGACAACATATTTTAGATTGCTCATTTATATGAATGTGAAGCGGTGTGGGTTATTGTGCATAATGTCACAGCTAGACAAGCGGCCCAGCCAATCAGATTTAGGGACCGGAACTACCTGTTTTATAATAAAAAAATTAAAGCGTTAATAAAGATAAAAGATTAAAACTATGGCAGCTCTCCAAACAGTCCATCTTAGCCAAAGATAAAATGAACCCCCTACAAATGAAAATATCATTTTGAAAAGAACTATTTTGTCAGATTTGTTGTGATACCAATTAACCCTCCACTTACAAAAATAAAACAATGATCAACGGATCTTAATCTTTTTTTTATTATGTTAATTTTCAATAAAGGCTGGTTTGCAATACATGCAAATTGGTAAAGTACTTCCTTGTGGAAACTTACAACATCGTTTCAATGCAAAACACTTGCACAACTGAATCCAGAACTGTTTCCTTTTTTAAGAAAGATTATGCTTCAGGATTTCCATGTGTCAAATTTACTTAAACAAGACCATGTTACCATCGTCATTACATTCTAAATTAGCATTGCTGTGCAGTGCCTGTTACCTGGTGGTGTACAGTTCCTTTCAGGTCGTAGCTCCTCCTCAGTTTCATTGGTGATGTACTGCAACAGTCTGCGGCTTTCCCAGGTGTGACTGACTTCAAAGGACATGCTGGATAAGCTGTTGCCTGCACCACAGAAAAGGATATACATTAAAATACATCGCAGTTTTACTCTTTGAATCTTATACCAACGACCAGGAGTGTAAAAAAACAGACAAATTAAATCTGCCACACTTACACAGTGCATTCAGTCTTTTAATGTGCATTGTCCCTCCATAAAACATACCTTAAACCCCATTAAAAGATTCACAGATGTGTAGTAGTTTGTAAAATTACTTTTTAAAAAGACCTCATTGTTTTTAAAAACATATTTCCCATTAATTAGTTCCACTTACCATACATGTTGATGACACTCAGATTAAGTTGTCTTTTGGCCCAAAAGACACCACTGTCTCAAATGAAATAGCGGGCTATCTCACTGATATATCATATTGGATGAAGGTCGGTCATCCTAAATTAAATCTGGCAAAAATAGAGCTTCTCTTAATTCCAGCCAAACCCTCAATTCATTATGACCTGAACTTGATGGCTCCACAATCTCTCCAACTGACTCAGGTCGTAACCTTGGTTTCACAACTGACACACCTCAACTGACATAACTCTTGATCAAGTCAGTTAAACTGCAAATTCATTCTGTATAACATCAGAAAAATCAGAATTAGGAAAATAAGAAAACAGGCTACCCAGCTGCTGGTCCAAGCCCTCATCCTATCCTGGTTTGACTATTGTAATGCTTTGCGTGCCGGTCGCAAAGCTTCCACAATCAGGCCCCTACAGCTGGTTCCGAACTCTGCAGCTCGTCTAGTGTTCAACCAGTCCAAATGACCTCATGTCACTCCATTACTCATCTCTCACCATTGGCTCCCTGTAGATGATTGCATTCAGTACAAGACACAAACTCTGGCCTACAGGACAATGTCTGGATCTGCCCCCACTTACCTTCACTCTATCTTTCCAAAATGCACTCAACTGGTTCACTGCACTCTAATAATTATAATAAAATGGGTAGTTCTGGTCCTTAAATCTGATTGGCTGAGCTGCTTGTCTAGCCGTGACATTATTCACAATAACCCACACATCTGACTGCTTCACATTCGTATAAATGCGCGATATAAAATACTGTAATATAGTTCTCCAGAACCTTTTCATTAACTGTGTTCTGTGATTTGGCCACTAGATGAGAGTATTTGATTGTTAAAGTAACCAGAAATCTTTTACTTGCGTCAGGGTTCATTTTAAAAAATGGACTGAATTATGTCACGGAAGGCGAGTTTCTTAGCAATTTTGAGTCACTCAGCATTTTTAAGACACATCTGTAAACACATCACTTTCACAAGTACTTGCTATGGATTGGATAATAGCCTTATTGGATAATTATCAGTTTTGATTTTACTACAGTGAGATGATTTTCTGTTAACTACTACTTGTCTTGTTCTTTCATTTGTAAGTTGCTTCGGATAAAAGCATCACATAAAATGACTAAATTTAATGTAATGTACATTCTACAATGACATACACTAGTCCATGTGTTTCCTGGCAATTTTTAACCCCATTTTTTTTTACCATTTTCTTTAATGGTCTGGACCCCTTCAGTGCTGGTAATATTTCTCAGGTGGCTCATGCTCAGCACTGCAGTGGTGCCAATAGGATGTTACATTGCAGTTGTTTTATTCTAATAACAGTTCAATAAACATACATTTCAAACCAAATGCATGATATTTGACAAACTGTGTGCCAACAAAGCAACTGAATTTGACTACATATCTGCAGTATATATTTATATAGGCTGTTCCACTAAGGGTGAATATCTTAAGGTTCTTTACAGAGGCCCAGAACAAAGAACTTACTTGAGGGAAAATCTACTGAATTATTTTGTTTGAGCTATAACATGCAGCTTCAAATGTGCTTGGCCTCATTTTGAGAACTACTCTGGCTCCTCTGGCTAAGTAAAAAAAAAAAAAAAATCTTTTACGCATGATAGAGATAAACAATGCAATTTTGAACAATAAACAGAGCTTTAGGGTGACAAACACACTTCCAATTTTTTTAACATCCCAGAGTGACTGCTTTAGAAAGCAGGGCCAGTCAAGTAATAATTTATATAAATCTACATTTTAAGTTTAAAATTGTTCAGTATCAGTAAAAAGTTTGGACCCACTTTCTTCTTGCTCCATGTGTCAATTTTCTCCATTTACCGTATAGATCGGGGGTGGGCAAATGACGGCCCGTGGGCCAGATGCGGCCCGGCGAACTTTTAAACTATATTATTCAAAATTTCTATCATTAGACCTTACTTGTGTTCCTTTTCCCTGCTATGTCTGCATTTCTCAAATAGATGGCGTGTTTTATGCTCTACTTTACTTCTTCTTTACCTTTTGTGCTCTTTTGTAAAAGCAAAACGAAGAGCAAAACAAAGAGAAGGAAAGTGGACAGTGAAATGCCAAGTTTTTAGTAAGATGTGAAAATCAATATATCTGATATGATCAGAAATGCTTGTGTTTTTTCAAGAATGCAAAATCAGTCGTCACTTTACCACGAAGCATGTAAACTACACTGGCATGCAGTCAACGCAAGAACGGGTAGCTACTGCATAGAGGTGACGGATAATTTAGAGATTCAGAAAAAAAGCAACAAACTGCGGTTCAGAGTTACATACCAAGGTAGACTTTATACTGGCATTCGAATTGGCAAAGCCTGGCACAACCCTTGCAGAAGGAGAGGTTTTAAAAGAATGTGTGGTAGAGATGGCAGATCTGTTGTGCTCGGAGATCAGTGGCAAGTTTAATGTAAAGTTTTTATATCCCGAGAGGAAATTCATTATCTTCTGTTTTAGCCTCTATAAGAGCCTAGGGGGTTCCTCATGCCCATCCAGGGGGGAAACGTTTTAAGCGGGAAAATTGGGAACCCGGCGCAAACCCACACGGAGAACATAAACCTAAATTAGGATTTGAACCTGGATTCTCAAGTGCTGACCAAAGAGGGCGCCCTCTTGATTTTTTTTAAGTCGTTCTCACAACATTAAAAAAAAAAAAAGCGCAGTGCCTCACCTTGGGGAACTGATTAACAAAAATATAGTCAGCAAGTTAATGAAAAAGTCTGTTAGGTCATATTTATAGGCACTGAATACTGGAGGTAATAAAAATGTGAAATATTTGCATGTAAAATATCCATGTAAGGATCCAAACCTTTTATTTAAGTTTTTCATGTAATTTATATAACTTCACATACCAACACGTTATTTATCTGTCCTCCCCCCAGATCAAATTTAGTTCCCAATGTGGCCCACAAGTCAAAAAATTTGCCCACGTCTGCACTATATAGTCTGTGTGTGTAAGTGTGTGCCCAGCAATTGATTGGCACCCTGTCCTGGGTGTATCTGCCTAGTGCTTGAAACCCCCGGATGGGCACGGGGAACACCCCCCATGACCCTAGTAGAGGATTAAGCCAAGGATGATGACTGAATGAATAAATAAATAATTAAATAAAATCTTGATATTTTTTATTATAGTGTGCTTGTAGCTGATTTATAAAACCAATAAGGCACTAAAAGATGTGCATCATTGTAACTAAATCATGGGAACCGGGTGTAACGGCAGTCTACTTATTGCTTTATCAGTCATGCTAACATACTAAACTTCAGTCGTTTGCTGAATTTCACAGTTATGAGCAATTATAGGGATGCTATTTGATAATTAATAAAATCTAGAGGTTCTGTAGTGTTTTAATTAGTGTGTTATTTAAGTCCTGGCTGCAGACACCATTATTTTCATAGAACTGTTAGAACTTCATTATTTCATTAATTGACATTATTTCCAAAACTTTCCATCTGTCCATTTTCTTAGCAAAGCACATTTTAATAAAAAATGTGTCACATGCAAAAACATCCAAGAGAGCTACACAACCTACAAATATATACACAAGCTATTGTGCTGCAAAAAAAACAAAATGCTAACATGCCATTACATATGCCTGGATTCAGAATGTTCTCAGGTCACCAATACAGTATGATGTAACCACTGAGACTAGAGTGAAGCAGTGATGACATAACACGATATAGAAACGCAGCAAACACGCAGAGACATGCTACACACAGCACAGGGTCAGACAAGAGCAAGCCGCTGCTCACGTGTTTGGCTTTTTATCTTGAAAGCATTGTGTTTTTATGATTTTTTTTAAATTAAAAAATATCTTCTTTATCTTTTTTGTTTATATCTAAACACTATACAATATATTTGGTAACCTACACAAGTATACCAGCAGGACTATGATTTCCATTTCTGAAATAAAAACGTTTCATATGAAGTCTGTCCCTTTTGCAGTAATACCTCCCGAGGGAAGTATTTATACACATTTTTGGAGTGTGGCTCTGGGAATTTTTACCTATTCATGCAGAAAATCATTTGATGGTAAAAATCCTGGCTCCCAAGCTCTGTTTTTGTTCATCATAAAAGTGTTTAATTAGGTCCCAGCTCTGTGTGTGAATTCAGGTTTTTTGCTAACCTCACCCAAACTTGCTTTTAAGGACTTTGACTTATACACTAGGTTATAGTCATTCTGAATATCCAGAAATATATGTTATATAAGAGCATCCACACATTTAAAAGCATTTGCTAATTAAATAATTTTTGCATGTATGGGAACTACATTACTAATCAAATGTTTGGACACACCTCCTTTTGGCTCCACTTTTTGTCATGTTATCAGCTCCACTTACATAAAGATGGAATTTGAAGTTCCGCAATTCCAGACCGTAGTTTGTGGACTACAGTAAATACCGTGCTATGTTAGTCCCCTTTACTCTGTTCTCTAATTGTCAGGACCGCAAGGACACCAGGACACCATAGAGCAGATGTTATGTGGTTGGTGCATCGTTCCTATTACAGCATTGTCACTGAGGTGGACAAAGGAAGCTACAGCAGCACTGCTGCACTAAAACCCCCTCACCGCATCATTGTCATTGCAGAACTGACAATACACAATACACCACCCAAAGTATACCTGTTCTGTTATGGTCCAGACCAACAGAGAACCAACGGGTGACTAAAAAAAAAAGGAAACAGATGTACTACAGGCTGTAACTCTAAAATGTCCATCTGTATGGTAAGTGGAGAAAATAGAAATTGGAGCAATAAGGCATTGTGTCCAAACTTTTGACTGTGTATCTGATTGTAACCAGTGCTTCCCCTTCACCTTTGGTAAAGAATAAATTAAAAACCAAAAAACTAGATGAATACTGTTTGGTGGCTTGAGAGTGTTGTATCATTTTATTGGGTTGGAAGAATGAGTGGATTGCACACTACAAAGTCCATCTATATGGTAAGTAAAAAAATAAATAAATGAGAATGGGGTGCATCCAAACGTTTGACTGGTACTGTGTCAATAAGGCCCACCCCCAAAAAACAGGTGACAGATGTAGTATTGTACATATTGAGAACAAGCCGGATTTAAACTCACATCTGACATCTTCATCTGCAAAAATAAAATAAGTTATCAAGTTCTTCAGTCTACGACATGCACGCACGCACGCACACACACACAGAGACAAAAATTATAATTCTGCTGATTACTTAGAAGCTCATGCATCATTATCTTCACCACTCACAGCCAGCACTGGAAAGAGCCAGTTAATCACACAGACAACCTGCAGGTGTGTCCCTTTACCTGCCCTGATTCCTCGGCTCAATCTCTTATTCACAAATAAAGTCTGATCACATGCTTTCACTTCATTTAATAATACCACTTTTGGTTGATCCAGAACTATTAAGCAGGAAGTAATTTTATTGAAATTACTTTTTTTTACTTCAGTGGCACCCAATCACAATTCAATGGTTAATTAAGTGAGATTTTAAAAATCTGTTTGCATTAAAGAATTCCTTTCGATGGATCTAAGCGGCCAAGCCCAATTCCTCCTGAACAACCTAACATCATAATCTGACCTTTACAGTACACAATGCTGTCAGTCAGGAACCTTTCTCCTGGCAAAAATTGACTGATTCATAAATCGCATTATCACTGGGCAAAAACAGACAGGACAGGGCGGCAATCTATCGCTGGGCACACACTCACATACACACACATTATATAAAGGCATTGGATCCATGTGCTTGGAAACCGGAGAACCTGGAGGAAACGCACATGGACACAGGGAGAAAGTCCACCCAGTTCCTTAGCTCTGAGAGGCGAACATGCTAACATTAAGCCACCATGCCACATACCTATGTGTAATATAGTGTGTGTGAGTAAGCGTGCCCTGCGATAGATTGGCGCCCTGTCCTGGGTGCATTAAAATGAAATTAATAATAATAATTTTTTTGGGGGGGGGCACAGTGGCTTAGTGGTTAGCACGTTTGCCTCTTAGAGCTGGGGATTCCTGGTTCGAATCCCAATCCGGGTGAAGTTCCTGCATACTTCCCGTGTCGGTTTCCTCCCACAGTCCAAAAATATGGATTCAAGGTAAATTGGTTGCTCCAAATTGCCTTTATAGTCTGTTACGTGAGTGAGTGAGTGAGTGAGTGAGTGAGTGAGTGAGTGTGTGCATAGTGATAGATTGGTACCTTGTCTTGGGTGTATTTGCTCAGCACCCGAGACATACCACCCTGGATAGGCATGTGGTAGGCATCCACCACCCCACTACCCTCGTAGAGAATTAATCGGAAGAAAATTAATTAAATAAACGAATATTTTAAATCAGAGAGCCTTTCAAAGAGGTGCTGGTCTTGAAAAGCTTGGAAGCAACAGGTCAGAGCCCACTGCATCTTGACACACAGCTCTTATCAGATTTAAAAATTTCCTTTATATTTCCTCTTTTGGTGTACCCTTTCAAAGCAATGAGGAAAATCTTGACAGGTCGAATAAAATCCAATTACACTGAAGCTTACATTCTAGTATTTGTACATATTGCAATGTGTGTATGTTTTTTTTTATTTTTGCTTCCCGAAGTTCACTGAACACATTGCACGTTATCACATAAACAGAGGTACACAAACACTTTTGCTTGGTAAGGCCCCAACACCCACAGTATTACATAAATGCACAGAGGAAACACAGCAATTAGCAAATATTGTACAGAGGGTCTGGTGAGATTTACCAGAAGAAAATCTAATCCCAGGGGAAAACCTTGGCTGTTCATCCCTATGTTGAAATAATTTTGTAAAGAACAGACATGACTAAGACAGCTTATGTAACTCTGCACTCACAGAACAGCAGGTCTGCTTGTGGGAAGGCAGTTCACAGATGCCTTGCCTAAATTGCCTTTGTTGTCCTTGTCCAAATAACAGTAAGATTGCAAAAACCCATTTTACACTTACAATTATTTTGAAATGTATATATTGTAGCATTTAGTCATTGAAATGAAATGACAATGAGCTTTATTGCTATCTTGAAATTATTTAAGTTACACACATTTTATTTTTGGACATTTATAAACTCATGAGATCAATGTTATCTAGCTGGATTTTTATCATTTACATCATTTATCAAAGTTACAAAAAATGTTTGGCATAAGGAAAGAAAACCATTTGTTTATGCACTGGAATGAAAAACTGCTTAGTGTATGACCTGATCATAGTTGCCCAAAATACCAACCACTGTAAGAAGTATGCACCGTACATTCTTTCAACCCAATACTGTCAAATTAGATATAAAACTATACAACAAACCAAGCCACCAGTCACCTAGTTTTTAAATTACTTCTTTACCAAAGATGAGCTGTTCAGTGTGGAAAAGCACCGGCTACAAAAATATATACTGTCAGTTTAGTCCCAATGCCTAATTGCTCCAATTTCTATTTTCTCCACTTACATTATAGATGGACTCAGTAGTTTTACAATTATAGAATGTAGTACA
>JAOUQT010331104.1:0-13422 GCA_025769995.1 Xyliphius kryptos
GAAAGTAAAAAAATTGTTAACACATCCTATCGAAATATATATATATATATATATATATATATATATATATATATTACATGAATATTTACACTTAATGTCTGTTTACTGAATTTAAAATATTGAGAAGGTTATTAAGGGCTGTATAAACCTAATGGCACATTTAATACTTTTATTAATATGATTTAAGAATTTAGGGAGACTTTATTGTCCTTTGCATCACATGTGGTACATGGATGAAAATCAAATAGTAACTCACAGACCCAGTATCACCCCAAACTAAGTCACATTTTAAGATTTAAATATTAGAATATTGGACAAAATATAAAATGTGAAATTCAAAATCTATAAATATAGCAGTACTATAAAAGTATAGCAGCATTTTAAACTGTAAAGTATAAAATTATAAAAATTAGCAGCTCAAGACTTCATATGTGAAAACTTTGCAGCATGTTAAATCATAAACTGACAAGTGCGTAAAGGTGTCACAGTGTGAAGTGTCAATCCTCAAAATTATAAATTGGTTAAACTACTGGTAAAACATAAGAAAGGGTATAATCTTTAAATAGTTTGTATTCCGGGCTGGAGGTTCAGATTTGTGCATAAGATTACATTTTATTGTTTTGCCTTTTTATTTTTTAATACGCATACACTGTAAATATTATATCATAATGACATCAGCCATGACAATGATTTAATGTTTAAAAAAATGCTTAAAAATTGAATCGTTTGAAGAACCAAATGAAAACTGACCGTCTGTACATCTGCTCTGCCTGTAGGTGGCGCCCATCCTTGAGTTGTTGTACATCATTAAAGAGTAAGCGGATCATGTTTTCAGCTTTGTCCAGATCTGTCTCGATCTCCACCGCATGCTGAGCGGGCTTTCCAGCTCCCAGCAAACGCACATCCTGACATTATACACATTCATTCAGGCTTTATTCAGCTTCAATGCAAAAGTGTGTCATTGTGGTTTAGCATGTTATGCAAAGCGAATGCACGAGTCTCACCGTCTGTAGTAGAGATTCGGCCTGGTTCAGCTGCTCCTCACACACACCTGATTCTGTCTGCACCTTACTGACGACCCTCTGCAGCCGCTCCAACCTGAACACAGAACACATGGTTTTCTCATTTGTGAACAAGATTTCTCAACTGCATCAGCATGCACAATAAAGCCTTGTTCATTTCAAACTTACACTCTTCTCCGTCGAAGCAAATATTCCAGTCCATGACTGTTGTTAACAAATGCCATAATAACCCTCACTCTTAGAGTCTTTCTGTCTCATAACTCCCGCAATGAAATCGACTGAGAAGCAGCAGACATGCGGTCTTGTGATGAAGGGATGTGTCTTATAAAAAGTGACGCCTTGTTTATTTCTGACTTGCTAAAAGCCATTTAATGGCATGTTAAAGCTGTACCAGGGTTAGATTGGGTGTGAGAATTAATATATTTATATTAATATATTTAGAGTGAAAAAGGGTTTGCCCCCTTCCTTATTTCGGAACATCAAACCAATTATAAAGTAGTCAAAGACAACCCAAATAAACTCAAAATGCAAATAGCAGCAACAACTGCAAACTGCACTCTTGCGGTAATTTCGGGCGACCGGCCACTCCTGGGAAGGTTCACCACTGTTCCATGTCTTTGCTATTTGCAGATAATTGATGAACTGTGGTGCTGGATTCTCAAAGCCTTGGCTTTATAACCCTCTCCAGACTGATAGATCTGAATTACGTTCTTTCTCAGTTGTTCCTAAATTTCTTTGGATCTCGGCACGATGATCCAAAGAAAATAATAAAATTATTAAAAAAATTGGTCATTTAGCAGACACTTTTTTACAAAGCGACTTACAAATATCCCACTTAATAGTTGGGGTCAGAAATCAGGGTTACATACAGAATCCCTGGAGCAATGAGGGTTAAGGTCCTGCTCAGGGACCCATATTGGATTCAGTGGACCTGGGATTTGAACCCACAACCCTAAGATTGCTAGCCCAACACCCTGACCACTGAGCTACCCCACGCAATGATGTTCCTTCGCACAAGTTATATGCATGTCCGAGCATTCTTATTATATTATAAATAAGTGCCCCCCAAAAAAACATAAAAATAAAATAAAATAAATAAAAATTAAAAAAAATGGCAGCCTCTTGTTTTTTGGAAAACACAAACAGCCTACAATTAAATCTCACCGTTCAAACTCAGTTCTGAGCAGTCGCTCCCGCTCAAGGATAGCTGCATGGAGGCGACCCCATTCCTTCTCCAAATCGATGGGGTGGAAACCAGGAGGAACCTTGATCTGACCAGCCTGCACAGAGGTCTACCAAGAATGCACACACACACAGGATCATGCCTCCTAGCTCCATCACATCATACTACACAGTAACAGTTTATAGTGTTCATTTTGAGTCAATGCTGACCCCTTGTGGATAAAATAGGATTGGTCATTGCCTTCACCATAAATACTGTTAAGGTTAAAAACAGTGGCTTTGTACTTAAACAAGTATGAAGTGGAAGTGTCTGGGTTCTTTTGCAAAAAGAATTTTGCATCAAAGTGTAAATGCTGGTAATAAATCATGATCTCATCATTAGAATTCATTTACCTCAAAAGATTTGTAAATATGTTTGGAGCGATTTTTGTCGGTCTCCTTCGCTGGTAGCTCGGATTCCTTAAATTTCAGAAACTGACGCCAAAGAACCTAAAACAACAAAAGATTTAGCAAGCAGCTTGCAATTCATTAATAAAAAAAGAAATCTTTAAATGTGCTTGTTACTTAAGTGATTTAACAGACCTCAACCTCCTCATAACTTGTGGGGAACTTGCTCTCCTCAAACACAACAATGTGATGTCTAATCCACTGTAGCAACATGGAGACCATCTCATAGTACTCTTGCCATCGCAGCTCCAGTTCCTGTTCCCAAAAACAGTGACATTTATTAATATATTCATATATTCGTGGTGCCAGATAACATTTATCTTTATGTAAATGTTTAGAAATAACTAAAAAATACATGAATCTTGAGAGTTTTTCCTAAGTTTCTGAACTACATTTTTGTGTCATCAATGACATCCTCGTTGTCCATGAAAATTGGTGTAATAAGTCATTGAAAAAGCTTAAAATATTTAACATTATATAGTAATATTTTCATTATAAATAAAAAAAACTTAATATAAGAAATTAAATTCAAGAACCAATGGAAAAAAAAACTATGATTTATTAAACAAAATCATGGATTTAAGTATTGTTTTGTTTACTAATATCTTACTGCTATAAAGTCAATTGAAAAAGCGACTTACATTAGCGTGAACTCCAGCCTGGACACTGGGGACGCGTGGCATGGCGTCATACAGGGAGGAGACATAAGTGATGATGGATTTCTCATCAGGGTGTGGCACATCCACATCTATCAATAAAGGTGAAATAAAATTTTTCAGTAATGAAGCTCCGAACGTTACGTAGAAGGACACACAGAAACAGCGTTATGCTGCAGAGACCTATGACCAGTTTTATTGCATGACTTAATAGATTTGGTGTCTTGCAGTCATCATCATGCTTAATTTGTTAACTTGTTACAGATACTGTTTCATACAAAATCTCTCTATAATTTTCTGTTTTTTTACTGTAGACATTGAAACAGAAACTTTGCTCTTTCTGAGATCTTTTTTATATCACCTGATTAGGTACCTTATACATAAGCAAATAAGTTAAAAAAAAAAAAAATAAAAATCTTAGAATGATCTTAGACCCATAAGATAAGAAAAATTGCCATTAGTATAAAGACGATAAAATTTACAATTATGAACATGTCGATGAAGACAGTAAAAAAAAAAAAAACACTTTAAAAGACAACAGAGTACACAGCATGATTATTGGTTTAATATTAATTAGCATGTTCGCCTCTCAGCGCCAGGAATTCCTGGTTTAAATCCCAATCTGGGTGGACTTTCCATGTTCTCCCCATGGGTTTCCTTCGGGTTCAGGGATTCAAGGTAAATTAAATGCTCTTAATTTCCCCATATAGTGTGTGTGGCTGTAAGAGTGAGTGCCCAGCGAGACGTTTTTTCCCTGGATGGGCATGGGGAACCCCACCGTGACCCTAGTACAGGATGAAGCAGAAGAAAACGGATGGATATATCATCCACCTGAGTAAAAAGTATGTAAGTGCAATTAATGTTCCTACAGTTAGACACAACAATGGAAGGCCAAAATCTCAATAAATAATTAATAAAATATTAAAGTTTAGCTGCCAGGATCACAAAATTAAAAAGGTGTATTAATAAACAGGGTACTAAAATGCTGTAGCATCCTCAATGCTAGAAAATAAGCACAACAGACTATTAGGCGGAATTCCAGCCTTAAAAAAGTATTTCGGAGATAAAACAGGTCACGCTTGGGTGGGAGGCCAGATTGTGGATTTTTCAACTGCTGAACAATAATCTTTACTGTCTGTTTTAAAAATCTGAATACTTCACTGATTCCTTCAGTGAGAATCTACAATGTAAATAGTTGTGAAAAAAAAAACCTCTTTGAATGAGAAGGTGTGTCCACACTTTGGGCCTGTATTGTGTATATATAATAAGAATAAAGCAGCAAATATAAGCGCTTCTTGAGCAAAAGAAAAATGCATCACCAGAATTTAAACAATAAAATACTACAATTAACATACAGTGGCAGTGACAACATATATTGCAAGTTACATATTTGTGCAATGTTTTATCGTACGTATTAAACTATATAATTCAGTATTGCACATATAAATTAAAAAAGCCTGGCATTGGGGGCACAAGCTAAGATACTTATACTTTTTAGTAATATAGATCTATTTATTTATCTATGCAGTTTATGATAACTTTTAAAGTGTATAAATAAAATAATATAATCGAATACCAATTTTAAATGAATATACCTAAATGCATTGTTTGTAAGCTATAACCTGAGCTATCAATATAGTCATTGCAAAAATAAACACAGAAATTTTCTATGATGTTATGTCGGTCCACATTTTAAAAATATGACCTTCTATGATTTAATATTGTATTTAATCTCAATTTATCAATTTATCTGAAATGAATAAAGTTGTCAAACATTATAGTCTTTGATTGCTGCCAGATTTCAACCATAACACGTCAGTCATAATAGAACTTGGCAAGCTGATGTAAGGTTTAGTGTAAAAATATTTCCAAGTTACTATTAATGGCATTCATATAATCCAGGCCCATGTATTTTCCCCTTAAGGGATTACATATGTATGCCAAATGAATTAGACATGTTGAAATTGCTCAGCCTGAGGGCGTGATCTAATTTACCTTCTGGATCAAGCAGACGTGTGACACCCAGCTCTCTCTCTGCTACGTTAAAGGCCTGCTCCAGATTCTCCAGGTTTGTCTGTCTGTACACCTTACTCATGTCAATCAGATTCGGCCTGAGGGAAACAAACAGATGAGGAGCCAAGTAAAAGCAAGATTCAGCAAGTACAGGAAAGCCCCAACACTGGTGAGGAATGAAATTCATGCAAGGCATGTCGTTAAAAAACTATAAATTGTAGATATATTTTTGAGCCATAAACAGACAAACACAACTTGCACAAATAAGCACATACTAGTTGTTTAATTTGCTATTTGTTAGAATTACAGCACCACAAACCAAATTGAGTTTACTTTTAAACAGGGCAGTCGAACGCTTGTGGTTAAGGAATCAGCCTTATGATCCTGAAGGTCCCTGGTTCAACTCCCAATCCCACCATGACTGAAGTGCCCTTGGGAAAGGGCACCTAAACCCAATTGCTGCCAAATGGCATGTGTGCTCCCTTAACTAATTGTGTGTACATGAGTGTGTTTCACTGCCCCGATGGGTTAAGGGTTAAATGTGGAAGACAAATTTCTCTGTGTGTAAAGCACAGTGGACAAATTTTACAACATTTCGCAATTGCTTAACAATAAAAGTGGCACTCTGGCTGTGTCAGAACATAAACAACCATCCTTTTAAACAAGTTTAAAAAGGCAATGTTGTCATTTTGCATTTTTTGCCGTGTTAGTTATGTTCATTTTTGGCATTTTAGCTCAAATCAATCACCAGCAAACTAAAAGTGGTTTTCTAAAACCTGACTATTACATTGTGTGGTAAATAAAAATGTTTAGACCCCGACATGTTTTGTCTGTGTATTTTTGGTCCCCGTATATCACTAATCCTTTTAGACCCTAATATTTGGACATAACAAGGACTACATATAGACATGCACAACTATGGTGGTCTTTAATAACCCTGGAGCCCAGATGACCTGTTTTATATGCTATGAATGCTATGTTCTGCTAATTCATTTAATCTTTTAATGTGCAAGAGCACTAAGAAAATGTATTTAAAGGGAAGCCTGCATTGATTTAAATAAAAATATATATAAAAAATATATTTGGTCAGGTCCATACAGTAAATATCAGTGGACCATAACTGATCATTTGAGTGGTGGTAAATCACTGCAGCACATGAATGGCATGGCATGTTAATTAATCTCAAGTTGGAACAAGCAAAAAAAATAAAAAATTGGTTATACAGTTGTGGTGGCACGGTGGCTTAGTGGTTAGCACGTTCGCCTCTCAGTGCTTGGGATTCCTGGTTTGAATCCCGATCTGGGTGGAGTTTCCATGTCCTCCCTGTGTCTGCGTGGGTTTCCGGGTTCTCCCACAGTCCAAAAACATGTTTGTATGGTAAACTGAATGCTCAAAATTGTCCTATACACAGTGTGTTTATGTGTGACTGAGTTTGCCCAGCAATGGGTTGGCGCCCTGCCCAGGGTCCGAAATGTTCTTCCTTGGATGTGCATGGGGAAGACCCCGGTGCCCACATAGAGGATCAAGCAGAAAATAATAAATTAATCTTTTACAGTTGCACAAATAGTCAGTTGAAACAGTATAATGGCAAAGTAGTGGCCTAACACAACTTATAAAATCTTGAAGCAAAACTTTTCTTACTTCATGTACTAAAATATAAAAGATAGTCGAATCATTATAAGCTTGTAAATACACTCACGTACAAACAAAATTCTTATAATATCCAATTATACTCAATTGTACTGCCTGCATACATTTCACCACCTCCGTAGCCATAGTAGTACCATTCCTTTGTCTCAGGTACCACTTCAGTATAAAACGCCTTCCTGTAGGACACGCTGTCAATGCTGGAAGAGTAGAGGCTTTGTTCTGAGCTTAGTGCAAATTCTCCGCTCTGAGATCCACAGCTTGAGCAAGCCTCAGGACTCAAGGAGTCAGAATCAAAGAAGCTTGTAGATGGCCCATCCTCACAAAGCATGATCACCCGATCTTCAAGATCACTGACTGAGCCATGGGTGCTACTTGATGTGCTATTGCCTCTTTTCCTCAAACGAAGTTTCCTCTTTAAGCTTTGCATTGTTGCTGGTAGCACAATATGTTCAGTCTTAAGAGTAAAAGTTGTGCAAGTACACAAACGTGGTGTTTACAAGAAAAAGATCTGTTTTATTCCAAGGTTACAGCGCTGCTCCATCGCCATCGACCTTTATATTCCATGTCATACCGAAGAAAAGATCCAAAACTATTACTGTCTTTCATTTAGATGAGATGAAGACTGATCTCTGGAGGCAGCCGGGCATACCTGTGCTGTTCAGGCACATGCAAGGTGTTTAAAAAGGACAGCCTCTGGGAAAACTTCTCAAATGTATACACCCTTTTTTTGGCAAGCCCAGCTTTTTGATTCTTATCAAGTATTATCTTACAGTAAATGTAAAACTCCTTAAAGGAAACTTTACATACCTGTCATTTGATATTACATGTGATTTTTGGTTACTTGATCTTTTGCTTAATTAGTAAAATGAGGAATTCACTCCTTATCTTTCACCCTTGCCTTAAAGCCATGTATGTCGTTGATGATATTGACCTGGAATGCCCTTGACAAAGATCAGCAGTGCATATAATTCACCCACAAATTATCATGTAAGATGTCAAATATTTTAAGAAAGTATTTTGGCCGCTATGCACTACATTTATTTAAAAGAAATCCAGGTGTGCGAGGCAGTTCTCCATCTGTTAGATCAAGTTCCCCTTAGGTTAAAATTTTATGACCTCTATTTAAAAAAAACTCCCAACAGGTAAAAGGTTAAAGAAAAAATCTAAACGTTTACCATTTATATAAATCTATACATCTTGTAAAATGTAATTCAGAAATAAACTTGCATAAGTATTATAAACTAATTTGAAGATTTGTAGCTATAAAGACATTTTAGTAATATTAGTTTTTTTAATAATGTGATTTATTTGTGTTAAAATCTTTATCTTGAAACTGTAAGATCAAAATAACTTGATAAATTAAAAAATGTATTCATATTTAAACCAATTTCGATGCTGTAATATTTTAAAGAAATGTTTTGTTTTTTTTTTAAATATATTTTAAGGTCATAAGTTTAAACCCTTATACATATAAATGAAGTGGCAATTAAATTGTGCAAATGCTAATGTACAAATAAAAAATAAAAATAAATTCTGTATACAATTCAAATTGTTTTTCTTTTGTTTTTTTTTTTAAACCATCTTATTAGAACTTGTTGACCAGTGTTAAATTTTTATCCTGTAGGGGTGTTCAAATTTGCTTTGCAAACAATGCCTTTACAGGTGGACCTTTCTTTACCTGTGTTTATGAATGATTGCATTAAAAAGTCTGCCATCTTTCCAACTGGTGGTGAAGTTATCACAGCGCAGGCCTTGCAAGCCCTCCACCATGCGCTGAGACCACAGCAGCAGCTTTTCTTTGGCAGTCATATTATCAGACTGACCGTTAACCTGGATGTCTGAGATCTGTTGGAGCAACAAAAAAAAAATGAAAAATGCCTTAAGCTTCTAAAATTCCTCTTAAAATTATGAACCTAGAATGTGCTTTTAAAAGTGGTAAAAATAGTTCTATGCAACAAACCTTAAAAGCTCTATAGTCATTTAAAACTAAGTTTTAAATGCAGAAAATACATGTTATTTTGCAACCATTTCTTGAAATCATTTGAAATGTCAAAAGTTTCTTTAATTTTTTAATTAATAATTAGTCTTATCCATTGTACACTGGTCTGGCACATACTTAGGCATTATTAATCATTTTGCAATACATCATTTTATAGACTGACTTTTTAGCTGGTAGACCTGACCTGAGGTATTTACTGAATACCAAACTTTTAATGCTATAACTCATTGTGATTTTAGTCAGTTTAATGATGTACATGTATACAGTTATAATATTATAATAAATATATACATATACGTCACCACATAATATACCAATTACTATTACATTTTTTTTTTTTTACATATTTTTTATCCTAATTATGCATCATTGCTCAATCACAAAAATACAGAGCAACTCAACCTGCTGCTGCAGACAATGAGCACCTTGAATGTAAAATGATACTTGGAGCATTTATTATTTTAAATATTATAGGTCAGTTCAAATATTTTTAAAACTCTTTAATAAGGCCCCAACTGTATTTACTAGCTTAGTTTGTTGGTAACTTAAGTAATCAGTGATGATTATATATATTTTTCAAAGTATGTCACATGGTAGAGTGTTCAGCTTTTAGGTTTCAGCTTGTGGTTAGCCATGTATGTGTGATTGTCTTCTGTAGTGACTCATGGTCAGGATTTCCCTTTGGCTTTATCACTTCCCTGAGGCTAAAACTGGCACCAGATGCAGCTGTAATAAGTGAACCATTGTGTGGCTGTTAGGGAACTTTGTTGGTTTGGGCAGACAGTCTGCTGCTGTGTGCGCGCAATGAATGATATGAAATGAAAACATCACTCCCCACCACCTTACTTCACTTTTATGGAGCCCGAGAGGCTGTTCTACCTTCCTTCCAATGCAGAAGGAAAGCTCAGGCTCTCTAATTGACTGTGGCATGTCTCCAGAAAGGAAAGATTACTTTCCAGAGGAAAACACATGTACATATGCTGGTCAGAATAATGGCACCTTCTTCTAAGTGGTTTTGTGACTTCTGTTCTTAAAAGACAATGGCACATAAAATACGAATGCTTTAAAAAAAAAAAAAAAAAAAAAAAAAAAAAAAAAAAAAAAAAAAAAAGATTATGTGTAGTATTTTCTGTAATCCAGTCACGTTTTTTCAGGTTAATGATCTATTCTAAGGATAACACAAAGTGCTAAATTGCAACTAAAACACATATTACAGTTTTACCTTTTAAAATGTCAGGTTAGGACAATGCATATTGCATGCTAGTTTAAAAAAATCTATTCATAACATAATGTGTGTTTTCTGGAAAAAATATACAAAAAATATTCTTAACATACAATCCAGTGATTTTGATCTAATTCCAATATTGCATAATGGTCATAATTATTATTTTACAGTAATATTAACAAATAGATTGGTGCCCTGTTCTGAATGTATCTGCCCAACGCCTGAGATGTTCTCCCCTGGATGGGCATGGGGAACCCCACCGCGACCCTATTACAGAAGTAACAGGAAAATAATGAACGAATAGTAACAAAGTCTGTAAAGGCTGTTATTGGTGTTGAAGTCAGTCGTATTACTTTATACTAAGACCACTCTGTATGAGTGGTCGACTGATGTTCCTAATGTGGGTCCTTGAACAAGCCCCCACAACTCTCATTGTTAAAGGGATTCTGCATCAATCCCAAACATTAAGTTGGGATACTTGTAAGTTGCTTTGGATGACAGCATCTGCTAAATGACTAAGACATATTTCTAAGTATGCATTCAACTTTGTGGAAACATCTTAGAGAGTCTTTTTTGTTCCTTTTTTATTATAACTCTTTTCCAGTGCACAAAGCAAGTTCCATAAAGAAAGGGTATGGTGTAAAATGAAATTTGGAGTAGAATGGAGCTGCTATGCCATTATCCAATATCAGTGTCAGAACTTACAAATAGTCTTCTGATTAACGGTGCAAATATTCCCACAAACACTATTAAAAATCTACGAAGAATTTATAGCGGAGTTATTTATATTTAGACATACTTGTTTTTTAGGTAAAAGTTATGCATATATAACGGACCTATTTTGTGATCATTTTTTTTAATCTATTTTCTTAATGTTTTTTTAAAAGCTGGGTGAGAAATACTGCAACAAACAGGCAGAATGTAAGAATTTTCATGTTGCCTTTTACTGCCATTATTAAACAGCCTAATAAAAATAAGCACAAAAAATTATGAAGGTTTACCAAAAATGGACTATGGTTGTGTTTTCTTATTGTCCATGCTTTCAAATGGAGAAGTATAAAAGAGAAAAATGGAAGCTACATGAATCATCAAACTGCCATGCCAATGCGCCCACACCCTCTTACTTGCAGGGAACACTGAGTCACTGAGGTCAATAAACACAGTCCTAGCCCATAATCCTCAGTGGGCCCATTATAATTTTAGAGAAGTCTGTTTTTATACTTTTTTCCGTCATTAAAAATTAAATAAAATTATATCCCAACGGATAAAACCAACAATTTTAGACAGACTTTTTCTGGTGTAACAATACAGCCTCTGTGCAGCACACAAAGACAAGCTTTTACTGCTTTTGTGAACTGTTTATTTCATAATTTAGAATAATATGCAGAAGAAAACGTGGTCTTTAAAGCAGATTAAAGACACTGTGGAAGCATCGATGTCAATTATTTCTTTTGATGGAAGATCCGCACTGAAGAGATTAATAAGCTAACATAATTACAATGACTCGGTATGGTTGCACTAATTAAATCATACCTGGAAGTGAAGTATGATTGTCCATATTAACCCGAGGGTCAGCTTGGGGTTTCCATCTGCAATGTCATCGTTCCTGATATTCACCAGTTTCACCTGGCATAACAGATTCATTTTTAGTAAAAAGGTCCAAAGCAATTAAAGAAAATTGTTTTTAATGAATTACAACTTCAAACAACCAACAAATATCTTGATTTAAATGTGTCAATACAAAATGTGATGTTAATGTTGATTGCACATAGCTTATGATTACAAGGTAAAAAATGAATATCAGTTATTAGTCAGTAGTTATTCAAAATTAGTAAAGTCACCAGTTTTTTGGTGTCCATGCACCAAAAGAAAATCATTGCAATAAATAAAGGGTATTTTTACCCCAAATTGTTACACTGTGAAACATGAAGAATGTACAGGGCTTGGACAATGAAACTGAAACACCTGGTTTTAGACCACAAGCATTTATTAGTATGGTGTAGGGCCTCCTTTTGCGGCCAATACAGCGTCAATTCGTCTTGGGAATGACCTCTACAAGTCCTGCACAGTGGTCAGAGGGATTTTTAACCATTCTTCTTGCAGGATAGTGACCGGGTCACTACGTGATGCTGGTGGAGGACGTTTCCTGACTCGCTCCTCCAAAACCCTCCAAAGTGTCTGAATAATATTTAGATCTGGTGAGTGTGCAGGTCATGGGAGATGTTCAACTGGTGTCTTTACTGAGCCAGAGAAAGTTGAATAAAGCAATACGGTATGCGAGGGTGTGGCATTATTGTGAAGCGTTTATTGAAAGCAAAATCGTTAATAAACTGGTCGTCCATGACGTGATCTAGTCCATTTTTAAAAGCGATCGCTGAGTAACAAGATTCTGGAATCTGTCCAGCAAATACTGCTGTCTAGTGGTCAAGCTACAGAACACTGTTTATCAAAAACATCGGGAAAAATAATGTATTGTGTGGCTTAGTGGTTAGCACGTTCGCCTCTCAGCGCTGGGGATTACCGGTTCGAGTCCCGATCTGAGTGGAGTTTCCATGTCCTCCCCATGTCCGCCTGGGTTTTCTTCGGTTTCCTCCCACAGTCCAAAAACACGGACTCCAGGTAAATTGAATGCTCTAAATTGCCCCGTATAGTGTGTGTGGATGTGTGAGTGTGTGCGTGCCCGGGGATGCATTGGCACCATGTCCTGGGTGTATCTGCCCAGCGCCCGATATGGGCATTCCCCCCCCCCCCCAACCCTAGTAGAGGAATAAGCAGAAGATAATGGATAGATGAAAATCATGCATTGATACGATTGTGAAGCGCTCAGAGGTGTGTGTTATTGTCAATAATAAAACAGGTAGTTCCATTCCTTAAATCTGATTGGCTGAGCCACTGGTCTAGCTGTGGCATTTGTAACAATAACCCACACCTCTGTTGCTTCACATTTGTATAAATGCGAGATATAAAATATACTGTTTTTTATAAACTGCTTTTTAAAATTTGGCCACTAGCTGGCAGTATTTGATTGTTAAAGAAACCAGAAATCTTTTTCTTGCATCAGGTTTTGTTCGAAAAAATGGACTGGATTTTGTCGCGGAAGGCGACATTAGCGATTCTTATTAGCGATTTTGCTTTCAGTCATTGCATTTATGAATCAAACTTTGTTTTTTGCATTCTAGTGTGTTGATAAACATTTTATAAAAGCATTAAGTTGTGAATAATCCACAG
>JAOUQT010331113.1:0-13422 GCA_025769995.1 Xyliphius kryptos
CCATGTTTTTTGGAATGTGGGAGGAAACCGGAGAACCCGGAGGAAACGGACATGGGGAGGACATGGAAACTCCACCCAGATCGGGAGCCGAACCAGGAATCCCCAGCGCTGAGAGGAGAATGGTTCAAAGTCCAATCTGGGTGGAGTTTCCATGTCCTCCCCGTGTCTGCGTGGGTTTCCTCCGGGTTCCTCTCGCGTTCCAAAAACATGCATTCAAGGTAAATTGAATGCTTTAAATTGCACTGTACAGTGTGAGTATGTGCCCAGTGATAGATTGGTGCTTATTTCTCCATGAGGGTCGCGGTGAGGTTCTCCAGGCCCATCCAGGGGAGAACATCTCGGGCGCTGGGCAGATACATCCAGGACAGGGCGCCAATCTATTGCTGGGCACACACACACACACACACACACACACACACACACACACACACGCGGCAATTTAGAGCCTTCAATTTGCTTTGAATCCTTGTTTGAACCTCACACTTTCCTACATTTAATCGTTCGTTCTCTGTCGCCATCAAACGCAACACCTCAGATGGATTGGGGTCTTGGCGAGAACCTACAAAACTGAAACTTGGCTCAGTCGTTTATCGTGTCCCTGGTAAACCAACGGATGAATTCACGTACGAAAGTGAGCGAGTGGAATGTATAATCACCCCAAACCCTCACTCTATAATCATACATCCATCTGAAATAGATAAACGCCAAACGCCGTCACTCGTTCCAAAACAACCGACCCTCTAAACCGCATCCCTTCACGCCGCTTGTGTGATTGAAGATTCTGTGGAATGTGCACATACTTTTGATTCTGTTGACCCACATTTCCTTCGATTATCACGACCTCTGTCTGCTCTCCTCAGGTTTGCGGAGTTCCTGCGCAGTGGAGATCACGTCACGGCTTCAGAGCGGAGGAGTTACGCGGAACACGACGAGAGCTGGTTCTCCAACTCCACGTACGCCACGGCGACTGACGATTCCAGCGAGGACGAGCTCAGGTGTCCCACACGCAGTGCTCCCAGTCCCGGCCCTCCGGCCCCGCCGCCCTTATCACCTCCCCGTGAGGGCTCCCACTGCCCCTACCCTCTCACTCCCTCCATCCCTGAACCACAGGCTCCGGATGAGGACGATCCCTTCTAACGGGCACTTTTTAAAAAGCACAGACTGATTTTAACATCATTTCTTTTAATATTTGGTCCCGAACCGAAGACCAGACGACTGGATGGTAAAAATGTTTGATTAACTTATTTCTTTTTACTTTTTTAAATTAGTTTTATTAATTCTGATACTTTAAAATTTAGCATCAGGTGGGGTGTAGGAGCTTCTATGGGTGTGATACCTAAACTGGTCGGTAGAGGGCAGCATGACTACACCGTAGAAATATTCCATTCTATTAATGTACAATTTGTTTAGTAGGTCAAAGTTTTAAAAGGATAACAATTATACAGGCTGCTGAAGATGTTTTTAAAGTGTTATTTCTATGTTAAAAGTTTTTTATTTTTTTAATTATCATTTTTAAGAATCTGGATGAATAAAAATGTACATCTCACACGTGTAGCGGTGACCAGCAAGTCTTTTTTACAACCCAACGGCAGCTTTTTGCAGCATCTGGTATTGGAGCCACAGGAACCAACAGTGCATCAACAGAATGGGGTAATCCAATGCCTAGGGCCCCTAGCTGGCCAGGGGCCCCCAGACGCTGAACGACTGAATGCAATGATGAACTGTATGAGCCTTCATTTAAATTCTGTAACAGTCAAGTGCAATGACATTGTTAATTAGTGGCACCGCCCACTAATTTCCTGATATTATTACACAATGTGCACTCTAAAGCAAAACAACCTCAAAATACCCCCCCCCCCGCCCAATCAATCCCCTATTACTACACAACTTGCTCTTTGTGAAGAATGCGTGCTTTTTTTCCACATAGGATGGCAGTGCTGTTTCAAATTGTTTACATTTAAATATTACTTTTGTAAACCGAATAAGCCATATTTTTTTGTTCGAAGGGGCCTTTTTCTTGGGGCCCCATAACGCTCTGAAACGCCTCTGTGTGAGGATGTATAGATGTCTGTAAATCGGCGATCAGTGCCATTGTATAAAAATGTAAATATCAGTGAATGTTTCCATTCTCAGGTACAACACTGCCCTCTAGTGGTCGTTTTGTAGCCACATTATTTACTTAATAGCACACCATCACTTCTGGAATCTTTGCTATATTTAGATTATTTTATTAGATACATCTAGTTTTTACTCTATTATAAATTGTAAACCTGGTAGTTCCGGTTCTCAAATCTGATTGGCTGAGCTGTTTGTCCAGCTGTAACATTATTGACGATAACGCACGCCTCAATACGGGATATACAATACATTATCTCAATTATAAAATACAGATAAAGATAGAAATGATTCCCAATAAGCACTAAGCCTGTTGTGTTCTGTAGTTTGACCACTAGGTGCCAGTCTTTGAATGTTACAGATTGGGACGGTTTCCTGTCAACAATGTTTGTTTTATAAACCGGACTAGATCACGTCGCGGAAGACCAGTTTATTAATAATTTTGCCTTTAATAAACATTTATGAATCAAACCTTGTTGTTTATTATTGTGTGTTTGTTTTATAAAAACAATAAGACACTGGCGTTTGTGTATTATCTATACCTATAAACGACTACGCCCTCACTGACTTGGCACTAATGCTCCTCTTTCCCAAGTACCTACAAGGCTGAAACTTGGTCTCTTGAGTACCTACCATAACATTGGGTTAAAATAAGTAGTCCTCACTTCCTACGTTCGATTGTTTGCTTTTCCTCAACATCAAACCCAACAGATGGATTGGGGTCTTGGCGAGTACCTACCAAGCTGAAACTTGGTACCTTGAGTACCTACCATGTCATTGGAAACACCAAGTAGTTCTCTCCTTCCTACATTTGATGGTTGGTTCGATATCACCTTCCAACCCAAAACCCCTCCAGTGTCACATCTTCCTAAATACCTACAAGACTGAAACTTAGCAAACAATAGAATGTAGGAAGTTAGGACCACTTAGTTTATCCCAACGTCATGGTAGGAGATCATGGTGCCATCACCATCAAACCCAACAGATGGAAATGGGGTCTTGGCGAGGACCTACCAAGCTGAAACTTGGCATCGTGATTCCCTACCACATCCTCTTGGGTTCTCACCTTCCTACGTTCAATGTGTCGTTGGATATCACTATCGAACCCAAGACCCTCCAGTGTCACCTCTTCCCAAGGCTGTAACATGGACTTGTGATTACCTACCATGAAAAAACTTTTAGGTTCTCACGTTCCTACATTCGATTGTTTATGATCACCATCAAACCCAACAGATGGATTGGGGTCTTGGCGAGAACCTACAAGGCTGAAACTTGGCCTTGTGATTCCCTACCACGTCCTCTCAGGTTCTCACCTTCCCACATTCAACATTTTGTTGGATATTGCTATTAAACAAAAGACCCCATCAATTGAGCGCCATATAAACTCCAAAATACAATTACCTTTACTCACTTTATCAGGTTCTCCACCAGAGTGCAGCATTGGAATTCCACTGGGTGTCAAGGTGTAACTGTAATCAGTTTAGCATCAGGCCTAACAACTTCTCTCTCCAGTGATTTACGTACAATGATGCCACGCCCCCCTCATTCCTTTAATTAAACACACCTGTTGTCTGATGGCTCAGCCTGATTGGTCAGTTGTGGCCTCGTGGAGCTTCCTGGAGCTCATTGGAGCACAGGTGTGTTAATTACCTCTAATTAAAGTCCATCACAGCGGGAACCAAATGAAATAATGACCTGGTCCATGTGTCTCCTCCTGGTGGTCGTTCAGTGTCATGTCTGAATGTAATCCAGGTTCAAAAGAAGAAAAAACATCTTACTGACAAAGATTAATCTTCATGTCTTTATTATTTACATCTATTTAAGAAAACACAGCAGGTTTGAGGAGGACTTTATTGAGTTTATGGAATAAGGCAGCTTCACCAAAACCAGAACCAAAAATAAACAGAGTGCCAGAAGTATGTGGGCACCCAGCCATCACACCTACATGAGCTTATTAAACGTGAGATCACAACCATGTGCTTTTCCCGAATGTGGCTCCTCCTTTTACAGCTGAGATGATGCTTCTAGAGTCTGTCTGCACCACTGGGGGGGGGGGGGGCAGTGTCTATAAATACAGTTCATGGGGGGAGATACTGATGAGATCCTGGATCAGAACCCAAGACTTTCCATTCTTTGCCATACGATCACATGGGGGTTGTGGGGCAGGGGGCGCTTTCGGAGTGCCTTTGGAGAAGAACAGTTCGAGTTCTACTAGAACTCAAAGGAAAGAACTACCTACAAGGGGTAGGGAGTTCCTTGAGAACTTCCTATCCTCCACAGGTTACGCCCCCCACCACCACCACCCCGTTGCTATAGCAACGTATTTTATTTTCTCATGGTCCAAGTTGCGTTGCTGGGGGCCGGATGATTAATATAACGTGAGAAAACTCAAGCGAGGTTTAGTTCTTGCTTGAACGTCCTAAACGTTCTAGTTCATCTCCAAGGGTGCGGTCTGGACCGGGTTCTCCAAACTAAACTGACCCCATTGAGTCATCATGGCCCGCACGTTGTGCACGGAGGTACGACAGCGGCGCCAGCCCACAAAGGCTTTACCCATAGTTCCTCGTGAGATTGAAGAGTTCCCATCATGGTGTAGACGCTTAAACAAAACAACATTGTGAGAAACAGAAACGCTGTTCCTGTGACACAGACAAACAAACAGGAGGTTGCTCTGGTCCGAAAGCACCTGAGTACCCGTCTCCAAGAACTAAATTGGTGGAAACGTAGATCTTTAAACCAGAACTTTAAGGAACTAAAACGAGCTACTTCAAAGCTAAACATTGGGACGTTGGGTTCCAGAGTTGGAGACAGTTAGAGAGAGACACTTCAAACCATTAAGAGTTTGGTGTGGGTGAGGTGCGGACCGGTTTCTCCAAACTAAACTGGCCCTATCGAGACTTCATGGCGCACACGTTGTGCACGGAGGTACGACAGCGGCGCCAACCCAAAGCCGCTTTACCCATAGTTCCTCACGAGCTGGAAGAGTTCCCACCGTGGTGTAGATGCTTAAACAAAAACATTGTGAGAAACAGAAACGCAGACAGACAAACAAACAGCAGGTTCCTCTGGGCCGAAAGCACCTGAGTACCCGCCTCCAAGAACCAAATTGGTGGCAACGTAGATCTTTAAACAAGAACTTCAAGAAACTAAAACGAGCTACTTCAAAGCTAAACATTGGGACGTTGGGTTCTAGAGTTGGAGAACGTTAGACAGAGACACTTCAAATCGTTAAAAAGCCAGTTTAAAGACTTTTACTTCCGAATCCTTCAGCGTGCACCATGTAGCCAAAAGTATGGACACACCTGATGATAAATGTGGAATCTAAAGGAATATTATCATATGAAGCACTAACTAGAACTTGGGTCCAAACGGGGCTCTAACAAAGTGGGCGTGTCCATACCTTTGCTCACCTGGTGCACGGCTTTTTACAGTACATGGATTGTTGCGTTGAAGACTGGCAGTGCAGAGCGTAAAGAGCAGAGAGAGAGAGAGAGAGAGAGAGAGAGAGAGAGAGAGAGAGAGAGAGAGAGCCTCCGCAACACAAACTTGTGACATCATGATGTCAGTTCAGAGCGTATACCTTCATTCTGTACAATTACAGTAATAATACAACACCCTCCCCCCCAGAGGGTTCATGTTCTCTGATTGATTAGGAGTTTACTGGTCAGGGGGTTGGGAGGGTGGGGGCTCTCGGTCCGCCTCCTCTGGACCCCGAGCCCCGGCTCCTGCTGAACCCGTGGAGTCTGTGTGAGGTGCGGCAGGCTGGTCAGAAGGCGGCGGAGGCTCCTTACATTCAGAGGAGGAGGTCTGAGCGGAAACGGTGGAAGGCTCGGTTTGGGAAGGTGGTGAGTCTCCTGCAGGTGGCGCTGTGAATACCTCGTTACTTCCCTGAAATCGCAGGACACCAACATGAGATTTATTCTGTGATGCAGAGCTACAAACAAAAAACTTTAAACGTACACATCTCAAACCTGACCCCCCCCCCCAAAAAAAAGGTTGCTGTAAAAATCACATACCACCAGATGTCGCTGTTTACCGTGTAATCTAAATGTTCAACAAAATTATTACAGAAACGAAATTATTTATATGAATGTGTTGTATCATACTCAAGGTTTTCAAATGAACACCATGCAAGAGAGAGAGAGAGAGAGAGGGGGGGGGGGCTTGCAGGAAAAAAGTAAGAGTGAGAAAGGGGCGAGAGAAAGAAGAAAACATGAGAATAAAAAATGAGAATTTGAAAGGTAGAGAGACAGCAAGAGAGCGAGAGCACAGTAGAGGATGAAAAAAAGTAAGAGACAAAACGTGAAAGAGGACGAAAGACAGAGAGACACAACTAGTAAACGTGTGTGAGAAAGAGAGAGAGAGAGGAAAAGGTGGTGGAAAGAGCAGCAAGAGAAAGTGGGAGACCGACATATGGACAGACAGAGACCATCAGACAGAAGGAGATCGACAGACAGAGATAGACAGACACCATCAAACAGAAAAAGAGAGACTGACAAACACCAATGGATGGACAGACGGGCGGACACACAGAGAGACCATCAAGGGGACAGAGAGAGAGACAGACAGACACAGACCAACGGATAGACAGACAAACATAGACCATCAAACAGACAGAAAGATCGACAGACAGAGGTAGACAGACACCATCAAATGGAAAGAGAGAGACCGACAGATACCAATGGATGGACAGACGGGTGGACACACAGACAGAGGCCATCGAACGGTTGAAGAAAGACCGACGGACGGACAAACTGAGGCCGTCGAACGGACAGAGAGAGACAGACAGACAGACAGACAGACAGAAAAAGACCATCAAACAGAGAGAGACAGACAGAGACTGACAGATGAACAGACAGAAGGACAGACAGACCAAAAGATGTAAGGACAGATAGACAGAGACCATCGAACAAACAAAGAAAAACAGACAGATGGACATACAAACAGAGGCCGTCGAACGGACAGAGAGAGACCGACAGACAAAGACCGAGACCAACAGATGGACAGACAGACAGAAAAAGACCATCAAACGGACAGAGAGAGACCGACAGACACCAACAGTAGTACAGACAGACTCACAGCAAAAGATGAAAGGACAGAAACAGAGGCCATCAAACGGACAGAGAGAGACCGACAGATGGACAGACAGACAAAAATCGAAAAATGGATAGAAGAACGGAAAGAAAAAAAGACAGACAGGGACCGAAAGACGGCCAAAGACTGAAATACAGACAGACAGATGGATAAACAGACAGACGTATGAACAAAAACCGAAGACAGACAGACAGACAGACAGACAGAGAGCCTCTGCTGATGAACTGAGGGAAGTGATTATTATTAATGTTTCCACTTCCCCTCTGGACTGTAAACTCATTTTCACTTCCATCACCCCCTTCTTCTCCAAAACCACATGTGCTGTGTTCACTAGCACCCCCTGGTGGCCGAGTCCATCAGTAACATAATAAAGGTTTTTTAGAGGGGTTACAGACTCACAGACAAACGGACTGGTCTCTGAAAATGTATTATGAAGCTCCTGAGGGTTAGGGGCCCTCCTGAGGGTTAGGGGCCCTCCTGAGGGTTAGGGGCCCTGCCAAAGGGCTCTGCAGCGGCAGCCGGCATGACGCAGCGAGGACTTGTTTTCTAATAAAGGTTCTGTGATTATCTGTGACCTTCAGGAGGAAAAGAGCGCAGGGTTTGTTTTGTCTAACGCGCTCTGATAACCAGCGGAACACGTTCAGGGTCAACAGAGCACCGCACGGAGCTTTCACGCGAGTCGTGACAACACCGTTTAAACGCAAACAAACGACAGGACCGGGGCGAGTTTCCATGTTCTCCCCGTGTCTGTGTGGGCTTCCTCCCACATTACAAGGTGAACTGAATGCTCTAAATTGCCCCATATAGTGTGTGTTGGTGTGAGTGAGTGTGCCCACTGATAGGTTGGCGCCCTGTCCTGGGTGTATCTGCCCAGTCTGAAACGTTCTCCCCTGGATGGGCATGAGGAACCCCCGTGACCCTACAAGAGGATTAAGCAGAAGATAATGAATGAATGAAAAACAGGACAGAGTTTGATTAAATATTCAGATCTAGAACATGGGCATCATGGTGGTGTAGTGGTTAGCACGTCTACCTCGCAGTGCTGGGAATCCAGGCTCAAATCCCCATCTGAGTGGAGTTTTACCTGTTCTCCTCGTTTACATGGGAGTTTTCTCCCACAGTCCAAAAACATGGATGAATGGCAGCCTTAATTGCCCCTATGTAGTCAGATTGTGTGAGTGTAAGCCCAGCAACAGATTGGCCTCCTGTCCTGGGTGTCTCTGCCCGATGCCCAAAAATGTTCTCCCATTGATGGGCATTGGGAACCCCCTGTGGAGGATTGAGTGGAAGATAATGTGATAAGATGAAAGACAGCTATAGGCTCCACCCCAGCTGTTCATCAGGTTCATTTTGTTGGAGTGAATACCATTTTCCAAAACACAATGCCAGAGGTTCCTTTTAAAAACAGCGCTCTGGGGCGAGGGATCGTTCATCCGGAACTCCAGGGTGCTTGCTTTGGCATTTAAAGCCATCTGATCCAAAACTGGTGAAGTGGAACGTGTGTGTAGGTTGTTGTATTGTTCAGGAGTCCCGGTGAAGCACGAGCAGCGGTGAAACAAAACCAGGAAAGATCAGGAAACACCTCGCTGATCAGAAGAGTGATGAGAGTGAGGTGAACGCCAGAAACTTAACCACTTCACAGTTACAGTGAACAAAAAAGCAATTCAGAACACAGCAAATGGTAAACCATTAGGCAGATGGGCAACTAGGAAAATAAGGAGTTAAGAAGTTAAAGAACCCAGCTTTAAGTTAAACACGGTGTTAATACTGAAACCCCAAAGAAACCCAGATAAAAATAAGAATCCTCACCTTCCATCTGAGCACAGAGAAAGCGTGAACGGAAAAAGAAAGAGTTGAAAGGTCACTGCCAGAAATCTTGAGACTGGTTAACAATCAGAAAACTGTAAAGCCACAGAGAGTTAGTTACACAGTTAAACAGACTGGTTATTTAACAGAGAGTCAGTCGCACAGGCGAACAGAGCGATTATTATTTAACAGAGTCAGTCGCACAGGCGAACAGAGCGATTATTTTACAGAGTCAGTCGCACAGGCGAACAGAGCGATTATTTTACAGAGTCAGTCGCACAGGCGAACCGAGCGATTATTTAACAGAGAGTCAGTCGCACAGGCGAACAGAGCGATTATTTAACAGAGAGTCAGTCGCACAGGCGAACAGAGCGATTATTATTTTACAGAGAGTCAGTCGCACAGGCGAACAGAGCGATTATTATTTTACAGAGGGTCAGTCGCACAGGCGAACAGAGCGATTATTTAACAGAGAGTCAGTCGCACAGGCGAACCGAGCGATTATTTAACAGAGGGTCAGTCGCACAGGCGAACCGAGCGATTATTTAACAGAGAGTCAGTCGCACAGGCGAACCGAGCGATTATTTTACAGAGGGTCAGTCGCACAGGCGAACCGAGCGATTATTTTACAGAGGGTCAGTCGCACAGGCGAACAGAGCGATTATTTAACAGAGTCAGTCGCACAGGCGAAGAGAGCGATTAACCGTCGGTCAGAAATGAGTTAAACGTACAGAAAGTGTATAATAACGATGATTAAACCACAGACATTAAATATGTAAATAATTTTCAGTACCTGTGAACTGGGTTCTGTGGAGGAGCTGTTGTTGGACGACGTCAGCTTATCTTTCACCTGGCAGAACGCGTACGTCATGGAGACCCAGGGTGAAGTGGACACAGTCCACGCCGGTTTGCTCGCGTCCTCCTGCTCTTCCTCATGCTTGGACTTCTTGGCAGAGGGCGTGGCCTCGGCTTGAGCCGGGGATCCTTTCTGGTTCTGCACCAAGTCGATGGTGGCGATGGGTACCGGACTGGAGGGCACTGGGATGTTCTCAGCCAGCATGGCGTTTCCTGAGGTTAGGGGACAGTAAGACCCCCTGTGGTTTCACCGAAACACGTTCGGAGGGTGAAGGTGGAACCTGTACTCACTCTGATAATCGTTGTGGTGGAGGAGACTCTGAATGAGGGCGAAGATCAGCAGAATGATGAGAGACGCCATTCCTAAACCCCTGAAGGTTTCAGCCACGCCTACAGAAGAAGAAAAAATGACTACAAAGCACTTGGAGTGATCTAAATTTAAAGGACATCTACGATTATCATACTAATTATATAGAATTATTTTGGCAACATTCAAGGAAGGCCTGTTCCTTTTGCGGCACATCCTCGATCCTCTTTGACACAAGCCAGAAATGATGTGGTCATTTGGTACTGTGGTGGTACTATTGGTGGTGGTTCCACAATCCTGGATGAAACAACACCTTGCCGTTAGTTAGGAGAAACCAGCAAAACCGCATCATTTGCATTTAGTTTATGGTCAGAGTCCAAGTAGCCTCTGGGAAGGAGCTTCTCCTTATCTTCAGTACAAGTCAAAAGTTAGGACACGCCCTCTTTTGGCTCCATTCTCCATTTTACATATAGATGGGCTTCGTAGTTCTACAATTACAGACTGTAGTTCATCTGTGTTCTTGTTTTTGTTCGCCCCCTGTTGGTTCTCTGGTCTCTGTTGGTCAGGAGCATCACAGAGCAGGTAGAATTTGGGTGGTGGATCGTTAGGTGCCTTGCCTTGGCACTTCAGCCATAGTACTTGGTGGGACTGGGAATTGAACCGGCGACCTTCAGGTTGCAAGGCTGTTTCCTTAACCGCCAGCCTACGACTGCCCACATGTATGTACTGTAGTCCACAAACAGATGGACGACAGTCTGCAATTGTACAACTACAAAGCCCATTTTTACAGAAGATGGAACTAAAAACCTGGGACAATATGTGGAGCAAAAAAAGGGGCGTGGCCAAACTTTTGAATGGTACTGGATATTAATCTTTATTTATCAGACACGGTGGCTTAGTGGCTAGCACGTTCTCCTCTATTCCCGGTTCGAATCCCAATCTGAGTGGAGTTTCCATGTCCTCCCCGTGTCCGCAAGGGTTTTCCGGTTTCCTCCCACAGTCCAAAAACATAGATTTAAGGTAAATTGGCTGTTCTGAATTGCCCCATATAGTGTGCACATGAGTGAGTGCATGCCCAGCGATAGATTAGCACCCTGTTCAGGGTGTATCTGCCCAGCGATCAAGATGTTCTCCCCTGGATGGGCATGGGAAACCCCACCACGACCCCCGTAGAGGAATTTAAAAAAAAAAAAAAAACACTTCAGTAAGTTCGGAGACGGAGAGACGGGGATGGACAGGGACACCTGCTCTGTGGTGGAACCAAACTGTAGTCCACCAACAGAGGGAATTTTAGAACTACAAAGTCCATCTTTACAGAAAGTGGAACTGATAACATGGACAATATGTGGAGTAAAAAGGGGACGGGTGCAAAATTTGGACATGTATGTCCAGAAAAAATAAAATACTGTATGAATATGTTCCCTTTAAGGAGAGAAAGCTCAGTTTTACTCTGAACATTTGCAATTCTAATGGAATGTCGCATTTGTTTAGGAAATGTGATTGGTCTGTTTAGGATCCTCCACCCACGTATCACTTTGACTCCATTTTCCAAACCTGGCATGATCTTCTCTTTGCGTCCATTGAGACAAAGCTGCTTCACTTTGGTCGACGCTGTCTATAAATAAAGTTCCCTCACATTTCACACCAGCCTCAAACAGAAAGGCTTCCATTTACTGAGCAAGTCACATGACATTCGCTAATCCTGCAAATCTCCGGGCGGGGTACGTGTTTGCATGTGTCTTTGTTGCGGACGTACCAAAGTAGTTGACGAAGACTCCTCCCACCATGGCGCCGCAGCCCCGGCCCAGTCCCAGGTGGAGGCCCTGCAGGATGCCTTGGGCCGACGTCCTCAGTGCCGGAGGGACGGCTGCACTCAGGTAGGAGATGCACGCCGCCCAGATGGAGGCGTGGGTCAGACCTGCCGAACCAACGAGAACCGCAATAATGAACAAAGCTGCACTTTGGTTCAACAATAAAATAAGCATAAGTTACATAAGCACCTCCCATTAGTCATTCTGCTGCACGTGGAGGCAATGAAACAAACAATTAAAGGCTTTTTATACAAACATGGTGCTTTGTTGTCCATTTAACACCCAGTACACACGGTGGAGCTTAAAAATCATCTTAATTTTCGCCTAAATTTGGTATCCATCCATTCATTATCTTCCACTTATTCCTCTACGGGGATCGAGGTGGGGTTCCCCATGCTCATCCAGGGGAGAACATCTCAGGCTCTGGGCAGATAAACCCAGGACAGCACGGCAATCCACTGCTGGGCACACACTCACCATACAGGGCAATTTAGAGCATTTAATTCAACCTTGGAATCCAGGTTTTTGGACTGTGGGAGGAAACTGGAGAACACTGAGAAAACCCATGCAGACACGGGGAGGACATGAAAACTCCACCCAGATCGGGATTCGAATCAGGAATCCCTAGCACTGAGAGGTGAACATGCTAACCTGTAAGCCACTGGCCACCCTAAAACTTCAAATTTGTAAATATGGGTGGAGGATACAGGTGGGACGTTTTGGAAATAAGGTTAGGGAGGTGAGATGGACGTGGTTTGGACATGTGCACAGGAGAGAGGAGGATGCTGAGGATGGAGCCTCTAGTTAGGAGGAAAAGAGGAGGTTTATGGATGAGGTGACCAGAGTGATGAAGGAGGACAATCAGGACAAAACCAGATGAGGAATCAGGATTCGCTGTGATTCCCCCAATGGGAACAGTTCATCATCAGCGAGGTCACTTCCTGTTAAACCCGGTGTGACCCACGTAGAGGGTTATGGCCAACTTTCTGGCGTACGAATATAAGCACAATCAGTTTTACTTACTGGATTACACTCAGGTTTAGTTTGATATCAACGCACATGAGTTTAAACTCAGGCAGAACAATGGATCAATGTTGACTCCCGGTTTCCGATTGTTGACTTTATTCACGTGAGGGCAGATATGTAATTAGCCTTGCTTTACTTAAAGGAAATTAGCAATCTACAAATATTTACCTGTGGTGAACACGGCCAAAGCATACTCTTATATACACTGCTCCAAAAACAAAGCGGCAACACTAAACACCACAATGTAACTCAAAACCACTTGCTGTTGTGCGAATGGAACAGACAACAGGTAGAAATGAGAGGCACTTAGCAAGACCCCCCTATAAAGGATAGCTTCTGCAGGTGGTGACCACACCCCTTTTCTCTGTTCTCATCCTTTCTGGCTGATGTTTTGCTCACTTTTGCATT
>JAOUQT010331129.1:7444-19944 GCA_025769995.1 Xyliphius kryptos
GGCTCTTATCACTGGCCATGGGGGAAACGCGGCCCAAAGAAGGGAATTGCCTGTCTCTCATTATCTCAGGAGGAAAATAAAACGGGCGGATAAAGCCGTGATTGTGTTTCGGTGCCAGGCTTAATATCAAAATGAAATCCTGTGCAGGAGCGGCGCTGCAGCGTGTGGATTTAATGCGTAGAACACTCATTCAAACGCTAAATTAAACATATCCCACACTACGGGCTTCCAGTGCATGTCCTCTACTTACACACTTCAAAAGGAATGATCACAAGTGAATAACTGGAACCTGAAAAACAGAATGGCAGCAGTTTAACAGTTAATGCGCCTGTTTTCAGGAGTCTGAGGGTCCTGCCATCCGGGGTTAAAGAAGTTAATTACTGTGGAAACACACGAGCACCACGGCTGCACCACCACCACCATCAATAATGATCATCAAGTCTGTTTACAGTCCTGATTTAGTTAAACAGAAGACGCAGAACAAACCGTGTCGGGGAGGGGGGGAGGGGTTCTCCCTATAGGGACACCGCCTCTCACCCGCTGCACCAAACACAGCCTTCAACCCGCTAAACCACACACTGTTTCCCACCAATTGTACCACACACTGGTAAGCCACAGGAGCACATTCAGTCAAAGACCACACACCACACGCACACCCCCCCCCACACACACACAAAGCAGGTCATTGCTACCTGTGGCCCTCAAAGTGCATGACTCCTCACTCAGTGTTCAATAACATAACACATGCAATAAAATAACTGGGATTCGAATGTACAATATTAAATCACTGGTGTAATGTAAGTTTGTAATATACTGTATATATCTAACTTCACACTGCCACCAACTCTTACTGTTTTTGTATTATTTTGTATTTTAATTCTATGTTACTGCACTTATTTATAGTAGCTTCTTTCTTCTGTATGTAATCTGTGATAACTGCAATTTCCCCCAGAGATTAATAAAATATTCTGATCAGAATCAGGATGATGAATATGTATTTTTTTGTTTCTATAATTACTGAATACAGACACCTGATTTCTAAACAATCTGTACATGGCTGTGCTACTGCTCCCCCACTGAACCTCTCCAGGTTTCTTCCTAAAAAAAACAACAGAGTTTTTTCTTGCCACTGTCTCTTCGCTTTGTGACGGTGTACTGTTGTAAAAAGTTCTGTATAAATGAATGACTTGAACTTGTATGTTGTAAAACCTCACTCCTCACCTTTCACACAAACTGGAGGGAGGACGGTGGAGCGTCAGTGGTTAACGCGTCGGTCACCAGGACATCAGGTTTTATGTAATGGCTTAAAATGAATACATCTGTTAAACTCCAAACAGCTGAAGAGCCTTCCTCCTGTGGCAGTGGGTCTCAGGGTCTCAGGATCTCGGGGTCCATGCTTCTGTCTGCACGGTATGATGCGCCCATCACACTTTTTTTCTTAATAAAACCCATTCACTCTAAAATAACAAACAAAAACAAAACAATTTTGTCCTCCATGAAGCAATAAATCCTGCTGTGGGATGTCGGTCCTGAGCGACCGGAGTAACGCTGTTGGTTTTGGACAGACCAGCTGCTCCGACGCTGGAATAGAAATCAGCTGTTTCATTTTCACCTCCATTTCCATTTTATTATTATTATTTTTTTTATATAAAACATCAAGTGCTCTGCCTGTGAGTCCAGTGTCCAGCCTGGCTTAACTGGTGTCAGACTCCTGGGATAGGAGTGAATGATGAAGCCCTTCAGTGTAACAGCATTATTGTAAGGTAGGCGTATCATTCATCATTCCACACTCATTATCAATCTGTGTTACGTCTGGAGGCCCTGCGTTAGAGGCTACTGGTCAATACTGAAGAACCTAAGCAGATGAATTACCCTGAGACCCACTAGACCTCCAAATAACCCTCATGATGGGGCTTCTGCTATAAATAGAGCCGGGGACACATACATATTTAACAATAATCAGGTTTTGGAGGCTCCCTGGTGTATGTGAGTAGCTGGTTTGGGTTTTTCCGCCGTGGCAGACAGATGCCTTCCTTATTAGACATGCTATTAGGGCCAGTGTGAGAAAGATGGATCGAATCCCCCCCCCCATCTTCCTGCAGCTGCTGGTGGAGTGTGAATGCTTTTCTGGGTCAGCTCTCTCCGTTATCAAAGTCTTTTACTTTTTTGCAGTCGACTTGTGAAAGTGGCGACGCTTCTGCTCTTACTTCATGATTTTAATGATCCCCTCTGAGATTGGCGCAGTTTGTCACAAATGTGTCAACAATCCCACCAAGATCTCCCATCGCTCGCCTGCGTCTCCCCCGAACCTCCGCTTCATCATCGCCTCCACCGCTACCTCGCCACCTCCCCGTTAAATCGATGCTACGCCCAGACAGACGGCTCGGGAGTCAAACTCCGGTCACCGCACTCCCATGCATCATACCACATCAATGGGAGATTGAAACATTTGGGTGAATTTTAAGAAGCTTCACTACTCAATATGAGGCCAGAACAAAAAGGAGGGAGAATTTTTGATGCAAGCTGCAAGAAATAATTCAGTTGCACAGAGTTCATTTCGAGTTCATCTGCGAGTTCTTCTATTGATTACACCACAGTTATGAAGACTCCATTACTTGATAACTTCTGTAAGACGTGCATGTAACAGGTGATGTCACTAAAGACCTCAGAAGGAGAACTTAGACGGTGACATCATCAGTAATCCTCCTGATAAATAATACGGTGGTATAAAAGCTACGCTCTGTGCTGGTTCTTGTAGATATAAACTGTTCCCACGTTCAACTCAATAACGTACATCACCATCATCCAATCAGAGCCACAGCTGATCTGTACTACACTATACTACACTATACTCCCAGCAGCACCAGATCACCTCCACACAGCACCCGGAGGAGGTCATCAACGCCCAGTCCTTCTTCAACTAGAACGACCGCCACTCATTTAGAAGGTCTTCTGTATATTTTGGAGGATGTCCGGGGGACGTGTAGTCCAGTTATTTGGAAAGTCATCGCTGAGGTCAGACACTGATGTTGGATCAGGGAACCTGGCTTACAATCTCAGTTCTGGTTCATTCCAAAAATGTTGGATGAGTTTGAGGTCAGGTGGATTTTCCAGCCCAGTCGCCATCAGGTCAGAGAACCTGCTTTAACCTGGAAACAAACAAACCAAAAAAATAAAGATCCAGAACCTACAAAATCTCCACATTAACAATCCTGATACAGAGTGATACGCTGCAGCTAACCCATAACTACACAGTCCTGAATCACATTTAGAACTTTATACTTTAAACCGTTTTCTTTAGAAATGTTTTGTGGCGGTAGATGAAAGGCTTTCTTCAAATTGTTGAGAAAACCGTTTGGGACGACGTCTGCAGTCAAATCAGCTTTAAATAGACGTACGATGTGTTACGTCATTCATTAAATAAAGTTGAATGTGTTGTTCATCACAGATCCTGCTGAGTTGAGTTTTATTGTAAGACTTAATTTAACAGTGTTATTAAAATTCTGTTCATAAATATGTAATGAGCCGTGTGTCTGAGCTTCACACACTCGCTTTTTATTATTAATCACACACATATTAAAAAAGTTAAAGCTGTGAATCTATAAAGTAATAATGAGGTTAATATTGTTTAAGATTTATGATTCTGTAAAATGCAAACTCTTAAACATCAGCGTGAGCTTGTATGAGATTAAACACCGTGTTAATGCAGCCATAATACTCTGTCCTTGAGAGAGAGGTATCAGTCTGATGGACTCATTCAGTACGGCGGCAGCTTCATGTTCGTTACAACAGAATGAATCGATGATGATGATGATGATGATGATGATGATGATGATGATGGATGCCACATGAAGAAATGACCTTAACTGATCAGCTCAGCGATACAGAGCCTGATAATCAGATCAGTCACCCAAATCCATCCAAACACAGTCACAGGCTATATATTAATTATACGTCGAATCAAGATACAATAACATATGTTTTATAGGTTCAAAGTATGTGGACAGCCCTTTTAATTAAAATGTAATAAAGGTTTAAGACTAAATAAAGCACAAACAGACAAATGAAACCAGACAAAATGAGAAGGAAAGATCCACAGGAACACCAGATCAGTCTGAGGACTGATCACTTTGATCTTTCAGACACACACACACACTGATTTATGAAACCCAATGTCTGAATTTCTGATTTATTATTAATCCCGGAGTTTATTTTAAAAGGCTTCCGATTTGATCTGTTCTGATAAATCTAAAAGTGGAAAAATAACTCAGGATTACATACTAGCATTATAGATTGGTTGTAAAGCTGCCTCAGGTGTTACAAAGGCGTTATATAAATTAAACATATTATTATTATTATTATAAATAGCTTAGGGTTAGGGTTAACCCTTCCTGTTGTCATGTGTCCACCACCCCAGGAGAATTCTATATGTATAGGAGGAGAGAATGCATACTGAAGCATTGATTCTGGAAATGAGAGAACATACTAAATAACAAAACGAGTTTTACATTCATCCCATTCATTCAGAATTACAGTCAGAACCTCAGTACTGAGTTCCATAAATCTGGTTCATCCTCGTTACTGAGGTCACGACTGAATATATAACTTTATAAATCTTTATAGTTCCATTTTTTAAATTTGTTTTCTTAAATTCAAATCCACATGCATTTTACCTTAATATAATGTTACCCCATGCTCTCCAGGGTGAGGGTGAGGAGCGTGGGTGAGTCAGTGATGACAGCACAGGAGCTCCACATCAAGAAGCCCACCCCCCTTGCCCCGCCCCCTAATAATGTAAATGCAGCAGTTATGAAACCAGAGCACATTAATTATGAACACATGATGTTCAGCGGGAGAACAAAGAGAGGAACCATGATGAAGAAAAAATATTGATAATTAAACATATAATTAAATGAAAAGTATTTGACATATATATATATATATATAATGATTATTAATTATGTTATGTTTATAAGAATTAAAAACATTAGTTTATCCGATTAGAATCAGATTAATAGAATACAGTACTGAGATGTTAGCATCCCCCCCCCCCACACACACACATCACTTCATCTTTACCCATTTAAGACACACCTTCAGGAGAACTGATTGATGGAATGTCTGTGTATTCTCAATTTCTATAAACATCCTACTGCAGCTCTGTAACACACACACACACACACACACACACACACACACACACACACGATTGCAATAGCACAGAGAATCTGACTCTGACACAGTCCAGACCTGTGGGTCACAGAGTTCACGGTGCTGAGCTCAGCAGGATTTCAGAGCTTTCTGGATCAAAGACTTTCATCCTGTAGAGTTAAGATTTTTTTTCCAGCTCTCTGCAGCAGAAACGAGGAGGTCAGACTGAATAGAAGATTCTATATCATTACACAGGTCTAAGATTTATCCAATCATGTTAAAGACCAAAACTGATCTGATTCCTCTGTAGTCCTTTGGTTCCTTGACCACAAATGGTTCCCTGGTGACGGGTCTGTATGTAAACATATTACAGCAGTGTGCAGTGCAGCGCAGTGAGGTTGTGTGTGGTGCCTGTGCTACATCACCCTGCTCACATCAGATCATCTTTAATTAAATAAATAATTCTTAACTAATTGTGCATTAATGTAAGATTCTGTAAACCTGGTGTGAAGGCAGCAGGGTGTAACTTTAGTGCAGTGGCCAGAATTCAGTGTTTTAAACAGAACTCAGAACCACAAACTGATCAGTGAAGTGAAAAAGAAAAGATCTATTCATCAAAGATGAGGCTTTTAAACAAACTGAGTGCCAGAGGTATTGATTCTTCTGGCACCTTCATCATGACTCCACTACAACACTGCTATTAGTATGATGAACGAGGTCATGCTTAACACACACACACACACACTCGCTCGCTCGCACGCACACACACACACACACACACACACACACACGCACGCATGCATGCATGCACACACTTGCACACGCACACGCACACACTCAGACACACACTCAGACACACACACACACTCACACGCACACACACACACACACACACACACACACAAAAAACACACGCACACGTATTTCATTTTACACAACACAAAAAGGCTTTCTACATGGTTTTGGAGTGTGTCTGCATCTGTGTGAATTTATTTTCAGTTAAGTTCAGGACTGTTCCCAAAGTTACATACACATGACCCATAATTTATGACCTGATTTTTATAAACCTGTGTAAATGGGACAGAATGAAACACTTAAACTCAAATGTGTCCTAAAACTTTTGATCATGCAGAGTTGGATTAAAGTCAGTGTTGGATGAATGTTGAGTTAAAGTTTAAACTGAATGAAAATCTAGATGAATTTTTCTGGTTCAAACAGCTTCAGACGTTCAAACCTCAGATCCAGCTGCAGCGAGATCATGAGAAGCACTGCTGAAGATCGAGCTGCTGAAGATCATGAGATAAGAATGAAGATAAACAATAAGATAGATGGATACAACAAATGAAAATCCTGAAGAAGACATTAAGAAGCTGAAGAGCTCGATGAAAGGGGAACATCACACATGATCAACCTGACCGTCATGATGAGGAAACATTCAGCTGGATGAAGGTTTACCATCACGAGCTTTAATCCTGAGTCACGTCTCTCAGACCTCAGAGGTCTGGGTCTGAATGAGGACGTCTGAACGCAGACTGGTCTCCTGAGAAACGTTCTGTTCTCTGATCCATCACTTCTAATTCTGATCACAGCACAGTTCACACTTCTGCTCTTCAGAACATCAGAGCTCCAGCTTTCCTCCACTCGGCCGTTTCGCTGAAATACTCGTTTAATCCTCCATCAGTCTGAAGGCATGAGGTCACTTCAGCTGGTCCAGAAGGTAGTGATGCACAAGGTCATGTCTCCAATCTTCCAGAGTTCAGTGATGTCACGTCGCAGCTGCGCGTTTCTCCTGAATTTCATTTGAAGTCTAGTTACAGCGAGCGGCTGCCTCACATCTCCTACAGCAGAGCATCCACACAACACGCCAAACCTTTACATTCACTGTGAGTCATTTAGCAGATGCTTTTATCCAAAGTGACTTACAGATGAGAGAACAGCACAGTCAGTGGTTCAGGAGAAACCAGCTGCACTGAAGAATCATCATCCCATCTGCCTGATCTTCATTTACAGCTTGTGTTTGTGGAACAGATGGGTTTTGAGAAGTTTCTGAGGAACTATCACAACCATCCCATCATGTGGTCATGCTCCAGGATTTCACTCTGCATGTCGAGCACAGAGCCTGGAGCACGATCTCGTCCAGCTCACGGTCCAGCTCACGGTCCAGCTCACGGTCCAGCTCACGGTCCAGCTCACGCCATGAGTCACTCAAATCTGTCCTGCATTATAACCATGACACACACCGAGGCCGCGCTGCGCTAATCCTCCACCTGCTGGACGGAGCTCAGGGCAACCGTTATCTTACACACAGCTCCATCTGAACCCATCTGACCGAATCACATGCTGAGCGTGACGTTAAACACCGCGGTCAACACGTCTGTCTGATTCATGATGAGGATACATTTAAAATACGTTATACATTATATTCAAAGGTTTCAGACCTCAGGTACCTGCTCTTTTAGTGATCCACCCCACCCCACCCCCACCCATCTGTCTATTAATTAAACTATCCATATACTCACACCCACCTGACCACACATTTATCTATACCCCCATGCCATTATCGGGTCAACCATCTAACCTTATGTTTATTTTCTCCTCCATGTTCATCCTTCTAGTCCTCCATCCATCTCCACTCACTTCTCCTCATCCTCCCTTAATGTCCTCCAGCTCTCAGCCTGTCTGTTCAACACACTGACCCAATCATCTGCCCACCCGCTGCCCGCTGATAAACTGATCTATTTTACGTACAGTGCCTACACACAGAGAAGTGTGTCCTCCACATGTAACACACACACACACACACACACACACACACACACACACTGGGAGAAGTGAGCACATGTGTCTGGAGCAGTGGGCAGTCCTGTATATGGCGCCACAGGAACAATTGGGTTTAGAGAGGGCACTTCAACCAGAGTCATTGATGGACCGGGAATCGAACCGGGGACCTTCAGGTCACAAGGCTGGTTCCTTAACCACAAGCCTACAACCGCCCATCCATCATTTCAGGTTTTAGTTGAAACAGAAGATTTAGAAAATGCCGACAGTGTGTTATCAGAAGTCCCTGTGTCTACAGTATGATGGCGCTACAGTGATAATCGTGAGCTGAGCCTTGTTGCCCAACAACAATGTCGTCTTCTAATGAAACGGCCCCCACCTTCCACAGAGTGAGCAGCAGAGTGTTATCCAGTCACTCCAAGACCAAGTAATTTATTTATAGAGCACCTTTTACAGCAGTGTGATGTCACAAAGCAGCTTTACAGAGTTCTGAGCCCAAACCCCTAAAGAGCAAACCGAAGAGACAGTGGCAAGACAAAAACTCCTCGTTATGAAGAGCCTGGTTTTGAAAGTGGATCTTCAGGAGACTCTTGTGGGATTCTGATGCGTTCCGTTCAAATACTTTTGGTTCCATGTTAGATTTCCCTGTGTTTCCAGAACAAAGCAGTAAAACGCCCTTTAATTGTTCTGAGATCTGACTTCAGCCGACACACAAACGCAGAGACTACGTGACAGAATCCACATCTACATCAAATACACCACATGGAGCTTTTCTGCTGCGAGCTCAGGATTAGTGCCAGAGGCCAGCAGCTTGGCACGGCGCCCGCACGCCCTGCACATCTCTGAGCTAGCGCTAATTATCTGCTTATTCTCACATACGTCAGGCATCGCAGGCTACAGCACATGGTGTTTATGTGTTTATTCATACAGCATTTTTCTTATGATGCGTTTATCTAATGTACACACGCACGCCATTCTCCATTCAAACACACGACCCTGAGAGACGCACAACAGCCCCCCCCCACTCACTCACAATCCAACAAAGCTTACTGTCAGAAGAGTTTACAACACAAACAAATTAAACCGTCACTGAAACCCTCGTTCCCGTGTATTATTTTGTTCAGTCTTTCACTTTTGTTTAAATACAGTTTAATATGAGTGTGTGTCTGAGGTTGGAGGTAGGTGGGTGGAGCTAATCGCTTTGATCAAGAAAATAAACTGAAGGACCTTTAAACAGGACTTTAATTTCTCATCAATTTGGGGGCATGTTGGTGAAACATTAATGGTTCTGACTTACAGTGAGAAGGTCCCAGGTTCGAGTCATGACTGGTGTGGAGCAGGTCCTCCTTTTTTTCTTGATCCTGCTTCTCGGTTCTCCTCCTGCAGTCCATAAATACTCTTTTGCATCAGTAACACACAAATAAATTACTAAAAAATCATACATTGTGATTTCTGGATTTTGTTTTGTTTAGATTAGTGGACAGAGTGGACGTCCACCTCAGATAAAAATCTTAGAGACTTCTAAGTGGGAGAACTTGCAGTTGCAGAGTGTTTAAATACTTATTTTCCTCACTGTTACATCTTAAGCTCAGTGATTGTAAAGGGATGCTGCTCACCTTCCTCTCCTTCTGCCCTGGGAATCCATTCAGACCACATGAGACGATCACCGATGGGCAGTGGGTTTCTGATGCTCAGGTTAGTATTGGTTTCCAATACCGAATCAATTCTGGTGCTTTGGTCTGCAGTAAAAATCTGCTCTCGGGTAAAAAAGTAAAGTGTTCCTGTAAACCAAACAGAGCTCAGTCAGATGATTCTGCAGGAGCTTGTGACCTGCATTGGGATCCCGACTCCCAGCTCGGCCCTCAGTGGGTTTCCATTCAGCTGTTGAGTTTAATGGTCAGTGTAAAGCGTCAGTTTTGAGTTGTGCACGGCGTGGTAACGGTGGAGCAGCGGGGGCGGTGATGAATGTCAGACCTGGAAGCCCTCAGTCTGCAGAGCAGAAGTAAAGTGTGCCATGGCAGCTCTGTGAAACGTTTGGCCGACCGGACGCTGCGCCGCCTCACAGCTCTGAGCTGTGGTTCTCATCTTATTGTTAACAGAACGTGTGCAGCTTGTTTACAACGTTCAAATCAAATACAGCTGGAGCACAGTCCAGACGCTGACCATAATCTGCCTTAATCCTCCTAAAGCCCACGACATGCTGCTTTACATCTTTACAGTAAATAAAGTCAAAAATCTGTGGACAGTCCACCATCTGAATGATGACTCTGATTTGCAGGGTCACTGAAGTTAGATCTCCGTTTAACTGGCTGCAGGTCAGGTGACTGTGACATCACTGAGAAATCAAATCTACAGGAATAATTAAAAGACGTTCACGCAGTCGTATTTATCACGTGGACCCGCTCGCTGTGATGAAGCTGGAGTTTTAAAAGGCAGTAAGTTAATAAAAGCTCAGATTTAAAGACCAGCCTCTTCTACTGGTTATAAACAAATGAGATTATTTCATTAAATTCAGTTTATTGGAACCAATAAAAACTGTCGCAGAGCCTTTTATTAGGGGCGGGGTTTATGATGGTATTAAAGTAATATATAGTATTTATATTAAAGTATTAAGTTTGTATTTTGCAGAACAGCAAAATAAAGTTCATCCATACCACATTATAAACCTTTATAAATAATAAAGAAAGAAGTTTTTAGAGTATTTTATGAAACTGCTGCATTATGTGACTTTTTTTTTCCTCTGTCTTTTCAAAAAAAATGTTTTATGAAAAAAAAACACTTGAAATGTAGAACTGTGACTTCATAGGCAGTGAACTCAGAGAGGAACCTGATCAAAAACTAATTCAATAATTTAATAAAAGGTACATAAACTTTTGTCTCCTCTGTCTTTACTCTGATGATCAGGACCATGGACAGAGCAGGTGTTGTTAGGGTGGTGGATGATTCTCAGGACTGCAGTGATGCCAACATGCTGTTTCTGACACACACTTCTGGCACCACCATGTCAGTGTCACTGCAGTCCAGAGAATCCTCCACCACCCTAACAACACCTGCTCTGTCAATGGTCCTGATCATCACCGAACGGAGTGAAGAAGACGAACAGAGTCTCTAAATGATCAGTGGAGCTTAACTTCTGAAGGATCTTGACAACCACAAACATTTCTTTGTGTACAGTGTGGGGGTCTTTGGGGTTGCCCACCTTTGTCCGGTTCCTCAGACAGACCCGGTGCGCTTACTCGGAAGATCAGACAGGTGAGCCTCATCATGCTGCTCAGATCAGACAGTGGTGGTGCTGTGGAGGAGACGAGATGTGTGTAACGAGCTTCATGCTGAACGTGTTGCTTTTGTTCAGCCGTCTGCTCGCTGCTAATTGAAGTGGATGAAACAATGAGCGTCCGCCGAGAGGCGGTTTCCAGGAAAGATCAAGACAGCTTCTATCCGTAAAGCCGCATGATCAGGATGAAGTAAGGCGGTCAGGAGCAGCGAGCTGGAGGGACAACAAAGCAGACAACAGAGCACGCTGATGAAAAATGAGGACGAGAAAAGCGGAGGGAGGGGGAGCAACACGAGATACACCACAGCATTACAGGGGGAAGTGATTGGGGGGGGGTGCAGACAAGAACAGAGTGGGTTAAAGAGAAACACGAGATGGAAATGAGAATGCAGAGTGAAAGACAGGAGCATCAGGGTGTCAGCAGGAGGAGGAGAGGAGACGCAGAAAGACTGTGGAGTCTCTGAGAAACTCCTGATCAAAGCTCAGCCCCAGTTTGATTCCTCTCTCCACTTTGATGGACGTATTTTTAGAGTCACAGAGATCTCATGAGCGCGAGACGAGCCGCCCATCAAATATTCCGTGTAATCTGGCAGAATTGAGACGACTTTCTTTTTCTAAACTGAAACCCCAGCACTGAAAGAAAGAAAGTGATCCAAAGCGTCTCCTCTGCTTTATTTAACATTCTCAAACACATTCTCTTTCTGCTGCTGAACCAGATGGAGCAGTTCACTCTCCTCCACGCGTGGAACACCGGAACCGCATGGAAATCACAGACGGCTCAGAACCTAATGAACCGAGACGGAGATCCAAAAACAAGAATTCTTTATCCGCCATTTGTCACAAACACTTTTTGTTTTGAAGAGTATAACATTATTAAGAAGGGTGTTCCAATACTTATGAACATGTAGAGTATTTGACCTCTTTAATGCTCCATATGATAATAATGGCGTATTAAAGGCGTGATGGGCAGGTGCTCACACACTCACTGATGTTCAGACATCAGAAGGATACAGTGTTCACTGAGGAACATTGCTGGAGCCTCTAACGAAGCAGGAACCATGGAGGGGTCACTGAAGCTCATCTAAATCAGGTCCCGAGCTGACCGTCTTCCGCTGCTAGACAGACAGACAGCAGCCTGAAGGACACTGGAGGGTTCCGTGTTTATTCTCTGAGTAATAATTCATACTTCAGGAGAAGATCCTGCAGCTTCAGTAAACACCGCGGTGAGCAGAGGAAGCTCCCGCTTCTGATTCGGCCTCAGGAGCTGATTCTGCTGAAGGAGCAGAACCCTGTGCTT
>JAOUQT010331130.1:0-13421 GCA_025769995.1 Xyliphius kryptos
CCCCACGACCCTCATAAGGGAACAAGCGGAAGATAATGAATGAATGAAGTTCCATCAGTATATTAAAGCATCTTTTTGGATTGGTCACAGTAGTAATGTATTCTTAGAAATTCACTGATTGAATTATTAGAATGTCATTATAAATAACACCAGGATCCTGATCGCTGTAAATGGTGGGGGTGTAAATCGAGGCCTTCATGACGATTCAATTCAATATCGATTCTCCAAGCCAAAGATTTGATTATTTTCATGATTTTAAAATTTACCACAATACAATAAGATTAAAATACAATCCAATACTTCATTTTTTTACATTCATTCTATTAAGTTTCAAATAAAATGATGAACAGATGAACTGTAATAAGTCTAATGCTTACTGTGCAGGTCAAGTCTATTCACTATAAAATAAAGACAAAAAAAAAACAAAAAGTGTTCTCTGCAGTCAAACATGTTTAATCTAGGAATTGTGTATATTTAAATATATTAAAGAATACGTAATATTTGATATCAAATATATCATACATATATATTTAAAAAGCACAACCAGATATGAAATCTATTATACCATAATGTTCATACAGTATCAGTCTCAGGAGATGATTGCTGTATGAATAACTGTGTTTTTACGTGTCTGCAATCTGTTCCACTGTGCACTGAACACTCTTTGCCTATGGAGAGACTATTTTTACAAACATTACCAAGTCATACAATTTCCTTACTCCTAAATATTCCACAGTCAACTGTCAGCTGTAATAAAATGGAATTGTTTGAGAACAACATCAACTTAGCCACGAAATGGTAGGCCAAGTAAAATGACGGAACAGGGTCAGCAAGTGCCGACGTGCATAGTGTGACGAGGTCACCAACGTCTAACTTCTTGTGGCCTTCAGATTACCTGAAGAACAGTAGATAAAAAGATTCAGGGAATTGGTTTCCATGGTCGAGCAGCTGCATCCAAGCCATACATCACCAAGTGCAATGCACAGCGTCGGGTGCAGAGGTGTAAAGCACGCCTCCACTGGACTCTAGAGCAGAGGAGACACGTTCTCTAGAGTGACGAACCACGCTTCTCCATATGGCCATCTGATGGGCAAGTGTTTGGTGGTTGCCAGAAGTAGGGGACTTGTCTGACCGCATTGTGCCAAGTGTAAAGTTTGGTGGAGGGGGGATTGTGGTACAAGGTTTTCAGGAGCTGGGCTTGGCCCCTTAGTTCCAGTGAAAGGAACTCTGAATGCTTCAGCATACCAAGACTTTTTGGACAATTCCATGCTCTTAATTTTGTGGGAACAATTTGAAGCTGGCCACTTCCTCTTCCAACATGACTGTGCACCAGTACAGGATGGGATGGGATGAATTAGAGCGGAGACTGAGAGCCAGGCCATCTCGTCCAACATCATGGTGGCTCAGTGGTTAGGGTGTTGAGCTTTCAATCTGAAGGTTGAGGGTTCAAATCCCAGGTAGACTGAAATTACCAATGTGGGTCCTTGAGCAAGAACCTTAACCCTCATTGCTCCAGGGTTCTGTATCAAACCTGTGCTCTGATCCCGGCCATCAAGTTGGGAAGCCTGTAAGTCGTTTTGGATAAAAGATTTGTGACCACACAAATGCGCTACTGCAAGCATGGTCAAAAATTCCCATTAACACACTCCTAAACCTTGTGGACAGCCTTCCCATGAGAGTTGAATCTGTTCTAGCTGGAAAAGGTGGACTGACATCATATTGAACCCTATGGATTAGAAATGGGATGTTACTTAAGCTCATGTGTGAGTCAGGGCAGGTGAGCAAATACTTTTAGCAAGTGTATGTCTAAATACCTGACTTTTAGAAAAGATGCAGTGTTTTTGCAACGGTGTTTGGAAAAGCGGAAATATTTTTCCATAAATCCTGTCCTGTTTGTTATAGGACTCAACATTCTTTGAATAAAGGATGAATCTGTATCCGTAATAAACACATATTAATTGATTCGCCTGCAGACGTATCGATGCATCAAATCGCCAGCTGTATTATCGAGTCATCAGTTGATATTCATTTATATTGACACCTGTAATAAAGAGTATGTTTTTAAAAAAAACTTTATAGACAGTCCCTGGTTTTTGTGTTGCAGTGATCCTGGTTGTGCTTCTCATTTTGTTTTCTAATGGTTTCTTGACAAAATATAAAGAGTGTAGTTTATTCTCAACTATTTCTTCGAAGACATCTTTTAATTGACTTTACTGAGACGATCAGAACCAAAAAACCTTTAAATTACAGGCAGAGCTTCTCTATTGTCATCTTGTTTCGGTTTTCTATTATTGAAGCAATGAAGCCTCTCTCAACTGTCAAGACACTATTATGCTAACGCTACATGACAAAATGGTGAGCTGTACCCAGTCTTTACAAAATGCTTCATGGTGCTTATATTGACATGTAACATTATAAGCTCATAGCTGTGGTATACACTATGCCACATAATAGAGAAATAAGTAAATATATACTAATTTACACATACATAACTACACTGCTATGATTATGTGGGGGTAAATAAAACTCCTGTTATGTGGCATTTACACAAATGTCCTGGTTCTAATTACATGTATCCAGCGAAGTGTGTGATCATGCTGTTCGGATGCAAGGAATGGAATGTCTTGAAATGAATAATTAAACAGTTCCAATAGTAAATCCTCTTCTTTTTAAGTAATATTCCATAAGTATAAGTCTGATGTACAGTAATCAAGTTTCCTTTGTTTTTGTCCTTTAACAGGCCCACAACATTCCTACAGATAAAGGCAGATTTGTGCAAACGAGACCGAAAAAAACTCACAAAAAGCGACCAAAGCCAGTACAGATGGTATTTATACGAATGTATTTAATGATTTCTCCGCAAAAAAAAAAAACTTCCAACACTGCTGCTCCTTAAACGACAAGAGGAGTTGACATTTATAATGCCTTACGGGTTTTTTGTGAAGAAAAAGGTACCGTTGGAAAAGCTGGCATCAGTGACTACCGACGGGGCTCCTGTTATGAGCAGCCGACATACAGAATTCATCGCCCACTGTAGACGTGATACAGAGTTCCCAAACTTCATGCATTACCACTGCACCACTGTACAAAAGTTTTCTGCTTTCAGCACATGATGAGTCCCCATCGTTAAAATAATAAACACCATCCACTCCAGAACATGAGGTGTTATAGGAGGCACCTAATAATAACAACATATAATTCAAGGTATATTAAGTAAATCAGTTATTTTAAAAATATGTTTCATACTGATAGCCCCTGCATTTGTACCCAAGAAGTAGCTCACAGTGTCAAAAAAAAGTTAGTGTTCTAAAATTAGAGACCGTACTCTGTTTAGTTCTCTACATGTTCCCTAATGATTAGCACCACACACAGGCTACTTTATTTGTTACACATTTAATCTGATATTCTGGTGTTCTCTTGGTAATGGATGATCCTGCAGTGCAGTGATAGCAGCGTAGTAGTTTATATTATTATGCTCTATGCATGTGATTGGATCAGACACAGCAGTGCTGCAGAATTTTTTGAACACTGTGTCCACTGTGTGCGTGACATTGGACACATCTGCCTTACTGCGCCACTTGCAAAAGAAAAGTTGAAGAGCTAATTTGTGTTAGTCATCTCTTAATACATCATCATTGCTCCCAGGATGCCTCGTACAGTATACTAGCGGCAGGATAAATTTGGTTGGTGGATTATTTTCAGTCCAGTTAATCATTCTAGCACAATACAGCAAAAACACGGCAGTGTCGAGAGTGATCAGCGTAATGGTTGCCCTGACCATTAGAAAACAGACTGAAGAGAGTTTTAAAAAAATATCTGGAAAATTCTGTTGGAGTTGGATGTAGCTAAAAGTTGAGAACAGGGTGAGTATCTTTTGCATTTGGAAAAAACTGCCATTATAATCTACATGTTTTGAATAGGTTTCACCTTAAACATCATCAGAGGAGACTTGATCTTTTTAGTTAAAAAATCTATAAAAGGCAATATACATGAGCCTTTGAATTGTCAAAGAATTTCAGTGTGTAATGAGTAATAAGCTGTTTTCAATCCATGGGACGACAATCAGGTGATGGGTGGGTGACCTATTTAATTTTTAAAAACTGCGATTTAATAAAGTTTGATCTTCATAACAGTGTATCATGTTAAGGCAAGTACAAATATGGTTTCTTAGAACCTCAGAAGTTCGTTGATGCCTGAAAGAGCTCTACCAATCCACAGTCAGCCAGTTAACCTACAAATTTACATGATGTCCTGACAATCGGAATTTGTTTGCATAAGTCACAATTTGTCCATCCTTTGATAATGGCCAGCAGTCATGGCCTGAATGTAGCAAAACGAGTCCAAACCATGATATTAACACCCCCTTGTTCACAATTGGTTTAGGTTTTTGAAATAGGTTATTTAGTTCACAAAGCAAAATACTTCTCATTTTTAGCAAAAGATATGTTTTAGTCCACAAAACATTCTTCTGACTTGTCCATGTGATGTTTAACACACACAATAGATGCGCATGGTACCTCAGTGGTTGAGGTGTTGCGAGGGTTCAAAACCTTGAGCAAGACCCTTAACCCTCATTGCTTCAGAGATGCTGTGGTCAACCCTGTGCTCTGACCCGAAATATCAAGTTGGAATACTTGTAAGTCACTTCGGATAAAAGCGTCTGCTAAACAAACTGCAAATGTGCAGCAATACTCTGGAGTGTACTGGTCTTCATCTTGCAACCCTGCCATGTACACCATTGATGTTCAGTGTTCTGATGGATTTGTGAACATTAATATCAGCCAATGATAGTTGCTTAGAATTTATCTTTATATACTTCGCTCTTGATGTGATTTTTGGCGACAACTCCTAGTGAGTTATATCGTTGTAATTGAATTGTTGGGAGTCCAAAGTCTGACCGAAAAGAGATGGTTTTGTAAAGATTTATCGGCCTTATGAGCATCAGCAACTCTTATTTTAAAGTCCTGAGAAACATTTTCTGTTACTCCCATGATCCATTTCTACATACACGTTTTAGAGAATAGACTTTGAAGTAAATATAACATGAATCTCCAAAAATTACAGCTATTAAACTGCAATCTCTTTGCAAACTCTTAGAACTCGTCTACAATAACAATTACACTGTTTCAGTGGGTTGCCAGCTAAAAATTTCCAATGTCTTTCTGAAATTCTACTTAATAAATTAATACAATAGTCTAGAATTTACTAGACATCTTTCAAAACGTGCGACAGTGTCCTATAATAAGATGGAAAAAAGTAAAGTGAGCGTATAGCATCCATTAAAAAGTACTTTATCCATAAATTATCCTGGTCAATCTGTGTTCTTGTGAGAGGTGCCAAAATAGTTTTTTTTAGGCTTTGGACAACTTGGCACAGACCTAAAGGCCTTTATGTGGGACTGTTACATTGCTGGCCTGGCCTACCTAGCAGCCTTCTGCTGACAGCTCCAACCAAGCAAAGGATGTCTGTTGTTGTTGGCACTTGTGAGCACATGAGGCTTAAACAAGCTGTGTGCTCCCAACAAATGAACAGACTGCCTGGCACACGTGCTTTGAACCAGGCAAGCAAAAAGAGAACGGGTGCAGGCCAACAGTACAGAGTGTGAGAGGCTCTGCAAAATGTGCCAGTGTCAGCTACACCTGCAAACCTTAATTAATCAACAACTGACCTCAAACCTGGGGTTTGCGCATTTCAAATCAACTATTAAGCCGTTAAGTGGTGATGCAAGATAGTAAAATTTAATGCGATTGCAGTCCGGCGCAGCGAATAAAGCTGGGCGTCTATTATTCATCTAGGCTTACCATAACCAATCGAGAATGTGTGGACTGCTCACACGAAATGAGCCGTAAAAAGGCCAATAAAACATGTTCATCCATTTAGGCCAAATGGAAAGGGCCCTTCACCCACACACAAACACACACACACACAAGCAATCCCAAGGCACTCTGCTGCAGCTGTTTCCATGGAAACTGCCTGGAGCACCAGCCCACAACCCTATGAGAAAAGAGCCCCTACCTCAGGAGATCCCTCCCTCAGACATGCACACCCAGAGGAGTCTTACTGTATAGTCGGAACCAAATTTATCCATCACCTACAAATTACATAAGTGCTTTCAATTTTGTCAGTTTGAAAAAAAAGAATCCTGACACAATAATGTAAGCATCTTGTGCTCTCCCAACAGCCCACAATGCACCATTTGAGGCTTAGTTTCTCAATGATGTAGCCTAGGGGAACTGTAGTACCCATAATGCACTTTGCAGTTCAGAAGGCCTGAAAAGAGAGTAGGGCACCATTCAGGTTACATTTACTAAACTGACACAGATCTGAGACACTGAAGCATCAAGTAAGTCCGAATCCAATTAGTCCGAGCAGAAACTAACTGGGACAGCAACTTGTAGCCAAAATCACAAAGCCTGCTTTTCTTCTCCTTAGCAATTCTTCTACAGACAAACTACATGCTCCGGGTGCTTTTTAAAGAAAACTTTAACAAATTTAATGACTAATCATGCATCCATTCCTCATACGTGGGTCCTTGAATGCAGTACATATTGTGTGGGATAATCAAATTTCCATATAAATAACATTACCTCAGCAAAATAAGCTGAAAACAATAGGGTTTACAAATTCCCAAAACAATTAAATCAGGTTGCGTCTTCGCAAAGTTATTAGTGAAAAAGTACACTAAAACAATGAATCATCACTCAACTACCCATAACACAAAAGTTAGGAACCTTATATTTCTTTACCTTGAAGTTTAATTGGTTACAACTTTACAAAAATGACATGCCTATTAACATTTACATTTAGTCATTTAGTAGACTCTTTTATCCAAAGTGACTTACAAATGAGAGAACAACACAAGTCAGTATTATTGGGAAGAACCAGCTACACTGTAGCACTATCAACCCTGTGCATAACTCGATCTGGTGTTTTTTTGTTTTGTTTTTTATAGCAAGTGTCTGTGGAAGAGCTGGGTTTTGAGAAGTTTCTTGAAAATGTTGTGAGTCAGCCTTACGGATGTTGTTGGGAAGGTCGTTCCACCATTTAGCAGTGCTGAAGCAAATAAGGTGAGAATTGGCACCCCGGTGAGTTGGCGTCACCAGGCGACATTCATCACTAGAGCGAAGTGAAGTTCCTCCCACATTCCAAAAACATGGATTCAAAGTGAATTGGCTGCTCCAAATTTTTGACACCCATTTCTGGGTCAATCTGCCCAGCGCCTGAAACATATTTCCTTGAATGGGCATGAGGTGAACCCCATGACCCTGACTAAGAGCACTGCTATTGGTGTTGAGCGGGCGGCATGGTGGTGAGCATGTCCGTCTCTAAACGCTGGGGATCAAGGTTTGTGTGTGCTCATCTATGGATTGGCGCCCTGGAAAACCCCCCAGCGACCCTAGATTAGAACTAAGCGGAAGAGAAGTGAAAATAATGATGTGAGATAGATGTATAGAGACAAGAAAATCTACAATAAGTAAAGATTATACAATTAGGATCACCTTTATGATTTGCCCCTCTTTAAAGGGAAGCTCTTCTACGGCGGCGTCAGGGTTGGGTGACATGGAACGAGGGTCATAATCGAACAGAGCCACGAAAATCCGGGTCATGTGATCTGGATCCGACTCCTCAAAATAGTCCGGCGAACATCTGCCCCGTCCTCTGTAACTATCTAAACACAAACACACACACGGACACACAGCTACTGACAGTGACGGAACCAGGATGATCAGAACCACTGATCCATTGAATTCCTAGTTAATTAACTGGGTGCAACAGCAGAACATGTTCATGCATGTTTCAAATAAAATATGAAGCAGTCTCTCATAATGCAATGAGGGGCAGGTGCCTGGAGGTGGGGTGGGAATGGGTGTGCACTTAAGTCCCCAGCAGGGTCTACCATTGCAGCGAGCTGATTCTCAATTAACACTATACCTGTTAGGACTGTTTAGAAATTGTGTTGAGTAATTTTGCCTCTAGATGGCAGTATTTGATATTTGGAGAAATTGGTCCTCCTGTTACTCAGCAATCAACGTTCACTTTAAAAACCAGTCTAGAAGACTTAATCACAAATAAATAAATGCATTTATGAATTAAACCTTGTTGTGTTTGAAACCATTTCATAAAAGCAATGACACTCAAGCTCGGGTATTTTTGTGAATAAATTAGGGGGACGTGTTGTAACAACACACCTTTCCCATGAGTTATTCACAATAATGCACACCTCTCTTGACTTAACGCTTTATTATATTGTATATCAGGTGAATGTGAAGCGGTTAATGGTGTGCGCAATGGTCAGTAATGTCAGGGCTGGACAAACGTCTCAACCAATCAGATTTGGGGATCAGAACTACCCGTTTTATAGCGAGTAAAGTACGTCCACTATCCCTAAAATGACAAATCATTAATACTGGTGATTATCCATAGAAGTTTTGAATTGTTGATCCTTGATCATTCGGAATTCACCGACTAAACTAACAAGCTACTCTCCCATGTTTATTTTATTCCCATCAGCATTGCAGATTTTTCACTATTAAAGCTGAAACTTCAAAGTAACAGGAAGTCAACAATTAACAGGAACATCCATGCAACACAACGGCACAGACGAGAAACAGGGACGGCCCATTTTGCACAGGACAGGAGGTGGATACAAGGGATCAGGTGAGGGTAAGGGGTCTGCAGACACTATTTGGGGTCTTAGGGTCAGGCACAGAAATCAAACATCAAACTATTCTCACTTAACACTAAAGATAAAAACAAAACAGAAGGTTTGAGTATTTGGAGGGCAGTCATTTGATAATTCACTGAGCTACATGCAGAGAACTAAGAGGAAACTAATAATGGAAATTGCCGTTTTCTTAGGTTTATCCACCGCATATCTCCCTCTAGTGGACATTTAGTCTGATTTTTTGTGCTACATTTGGTCATTTAGCAGATGCTTTTATTTAAAGCGACTTACAAGTATCCCAACTTGGTTGGGATCAGAACACGGGGTTGCTACAGCACCCTGTAGCAATGAGGGTTAAGGGTCTTGCTCAAGGACCCACATTGGTAACTTCAGTGGACCTGGGATTTGAACCCCAACGTTCTGATTGATAGTCCAACACCCTAACCACTGAGTTACCCCTCCCTTCTAAAGTTGGCTTCATCTGTATGTCAAGGGCCGAAAAAGAAAAACCTTTGGTAGATGCTACTTTGTTGTTGTTTTTTAATGCATCTAAAAAATGTGCCTTTTTAGCTGATGGTTGAAAAAGGTTTACAGCACAGAATGTGTTTTTACAGTTAAAATGCTTTAAAACGGCTGCAATTTAAATGAAATACACTTTTGTATTATTAACCAGCAGAATATCCATCTGTTCTGCGCTACGGGTGAGAACGTTGTTACAACGCGATAACAACGTGAAGGTTAAAAGGTAATTGTTTTAAAATGAGTGATGGCTTTGGAGTTTATAGATTTAAAATAAACATATTATAGAGAGCGGCATGGTGGCTTAGTGTCTTCGCACGTTCACCTCGAATCCCAATCTGGGAGTTTACGTGTGCTCCCTGTGTCCGGGTGGGTTTCCTCCCACAGTTCCAAAAACATGGATTTAAGGTAAATTGATAGCTTTAATTGGCCCATATAGTGTGTGTTTGTGTTAGTGGGTGTGCCCAGCGATGCATCGGCGCCCTATCCTGGGTATATCTGCCCAGCGCTCGAAATGTTTATCTCTGGATGGGCATGGGAAACCCAATGCGACCCTAGTAGAGGATTAAAAGGTAAATAATGAATGAATATTATTGTAAAGTGAGGTTTGTGGCAATTTAAAATCTGAAATGAATATGTGGAATAAATATAGTGTGAGTTGTGACTGCGGTGTCCACGCGGTTGCTTTCTTACGCAAATTTGTCATTAGGTTTTTATCAATGACACGGCAAGAAACGATGGAGCCAATTTTTAGCCTTGTAGGTTCTTGGGAAGACACCAATGTGACAGTGGAGGAGTCTTCCAATCGATGGCGATATTGAACAAACCATCAGACGTAGGGAGGGTGAAAAGTACTTCGTTTTTCCATGGACATGATAGGAAATGCCAAAGTTCAGCCTTGTGGGTATTCGGAAAGTGAGAGAATTAGTGATGAGTCTGTCAGAGAGTCGGTGAATGAGGGCTTTGCTTTTTATTATTATGAATACATCAATTCGATGATTGGGTGGCATGGTAACTACATGGATTTAAGGTAAACTGGCTGCTCTAAAAGTAAAAATGCCTCTTTCGTGTAAGTGTGGGTGAGAGAGAGAGAGAGAGAGAGAGAGAGAGAGAGAGAGAGAGAGTTAATTAATTATAACTAAATGTGTGAATAATTATTTTTATTTGATTGCCAGCCATCTACCTATAAAACCCAAAGCCCTCACTCACTCACTGATTCTTCCACTTCCCGACTACCTACAAGATTAAAACGTAGCACCGTCATTCCCCACAATGCACTTGAAACAATTAAGCAGTTTTCACTTTCAAAATCTCACCGAGGGGCCCACCAGGCGACCCAATATGAAACACGGGCCCTGATTAAATTGGGCACTTCCACTCATCTTACAAACTTCAAATTTGGCAGAGATATCTAGGATAACCTCTACAGTCATAGAGATATCACAAATTCCAAACATTTCCCACGAGGGGTCCACCATGGGACCCAATGCAAAATGTGCTTTGCAATGACTATTAACAAATCTCAGGGTCTCCCAAGTGAGTCACCGTAGCAACGCACGGGTAGTCGGCTAGAAAATAACATATACCATCTGGACACCCCATGGAAATTTTTTTTTTAAACTGTTTTCAGCAAAACATTGGTAGCACAAACCTTTACAGTTTCCAAATAAGTTATTAAAGATTTGATTAACAAACCTTATTCGAGTCCGTGTCCTCCATCAAAGCAGCCAGTTGTCTCTCTCTTTGGTGTGTGACATGTTTGATTGGGTTGGTCAAAGCCTCAGCATATTCTAAGCAATGTAACAAAATAATTACTTATACACAAACATAATATGTCACTCATTAAAAAAAATCACTCATTAAAGGATGCACCACAAAAAAATGAAAAACAACGGTATAACCAAACCTGGAGGTGCAATGGATTTATATAGTAACATTTTTCTGTATAGGTTCAGAACCAGCACATTTTTTTTACCTTGATGTTCATTGGGAATATAATCCTGCACTACATTATGCACGAGCAGAGAGGCCATCAGAAGAGGCTGATTCAGCTCATTCCTTAAGTTAATGTAATGGTACCCTAAAAAACACAAACACACCGACACAGAGGTGCAGCATAGTGTACGGATCAAAAAAGCTCAAGTCAAGAACATAATGCTGAATCAGGTCAAAACTTGGCTGATAATACCTTAACCGACTGTGTACTGACCTGGACGTAACGCTGCCACCGGTAAGATACGATGTCCTACAAACTTATTGTTCTCTTCAAAGACAGCTACTCTTAGAGATGCCATTGTGGGCAGCACCACCTGCACGAAAAAAACCCCCAAAAACACAGAAATGGACAGGGGTCAGTGGAGACATGTATGTCATGTTGTCATGTACTTTTAAATATGACAAGAAATCAATTATGGTGGATCTAATTACTGGATGAGCGATGAGACATTAAATGTTTAAGCAATAAGGAATGGGAATGGTTGCTCAGTGGTTAGGGTGTAACGCTATCAATCTGAAGGTTGTGAGTTCAAACCCCAGGTCCACTGAAGTTACCAATGTGGGTCCTTGAGCAAGACCCTTAACCCTCATTGCTCCAGGGTGCTGCATCTACCCTCTGTTCTGATCCCAACAAAGTTGGGATATTTGTAAGTCGCTTTGGATAAAAGCGTCTGCTAAATAACTAAATGTAAATGTAACTTCTAACAGGTTGGAACTGAAGAACACGTCTTACGTTTAAATGTAATGGCACTGTCCGCTGTGCGCGCCTCCTCCACCTGTCTCAGATTAAGAAGAGTGGAGGAGAACAGAGGGTTGTTGATGTAGTTCTTCATGTAGTGCGTTTCACATTCTTCTTTACTCTTGGTTCGCATCTGATAGGCCACGTCCTGCCTATACTGCCAAAAACCAACAACAAAATAATTAACAAATCATTTGTAATCTGTAGTAAATATTCCAGCAGTGTGAAAGAGAGACAGGGTGAATTTTAACATCAGTTTTCGAAGCAAACACAGTTCTTTATGCAGGTCTATTTGCCTCCATGCGATATTCACGACGTATAAATTATAATGACAAAAACAGTGAGACACCCATCAAGACCTTGTGGAATCTGGGCGGGCTTTCCACAAGATTAGTTTGTCAGACGTGTTGTCCATTTATTCAAAAGACATTTGAGAAGACACAGAGACCTGATAAGAGGGTCTATAGGCTTGAATTCAGAGACCAAATGTGGGCAGGTCAAGCTCCTCCTTATCAAACTCACTCACTTATGTCTTACTGGATGCTTTGTTCATGATCCACTATGACAAAACAACCACTAAACAAAAAATCTAAAGTAAAAAAAATTCAATCACAGTGGCTTAGTGGTTAGTACAGTTTAATCCCGATCTGGGTGGAGTTTCCATGTCCTCCCCATGTCCATGTGGGTTTTCTCCGGGTTCTCCGGTTTCCTCCCACAGTCCAAAATCACGAACTCCAGGTAAAATGAATGCTCTAAATTGCCCTGTATAGTTTGTAGATGTGAGTGAGTGTGTGCCCAGCTATGGATTGGCACCATGTCCTGGGTGTATCTGCCCAGCACCCGAGATGTTCACGACCCTAGTAGAGGAATAAGCGAAAGATAACGGAAGGAATTTCAAATTTATGTTTTGAATTATTTATGGAAAAATGAGTGAATATTACTGAATAAAGAAATTTCAGTGGTGAGATTTGATTTCAAGGTAAAAAAACTCTAAATGGTTTCTTTTTTTTAGCAAATATTATGATATATTGATTGAAAAAGGTAATTAAGTCACAAGTGTGTATGCTTTATTTTAGTTTGCATTATGTTATAATGTTGGGATTAAGAAACCTGACCAATTTCCGAAGCCACAGTCCATAACAGCCTCCAGTAGAGCCATTTCTTCTTGTGCCGTCCAGGCTGCGTCCAGAACAGGAAAATCTGATGTCTGTAAAATAACCATAAAATGAATCTGGTTCAAGTGATTGTGGAATGAATACATATAAATGCACTAATCACCTGCCTGGGAATCAAATTCAGTTGTTGTTATTATTATTTTTTTGGAGGTGACAGGTAACTAACTTCACTGCCCTGCCAAACACAAATCTTAATAATACTATTCCGTAATTATTATTTAAAATGTATAAACACTGATGAGTGTACTGATCCGTCTCCTGGTATCTGCTCCATGCTCTGGACACTGTGCTGACCGACACAGCAAACCTTCTTGCTGGCATTGATGTG
>JAOUQT010331138.1:0-13420 GCA_025769995.1 Xyliphius kryptos
ACTATCCTGCAAGAAGAATGGCTTAAAATCCCTCTGACCACTGTGCAGGACTTGTATATGTCATTCCCAAGACAAATTGAGCTGTATTGTCTGCAAAAGGAGGCCCTACACCATACTAATAAATTATTGTGGTCTAAAACCAGGTGTTTCATTGTCCAACCCTTGTATATCTGGTTGGATAGCTTTGACTGTAGATTTGTGCATGGGGTGAATAATGAACTTAAGTTCAAAATCAGGACTTTTGTGCATCTGACTTGGACAGTTGAGGACCAAATCTAAGTACCATAATAAATTCCAATTAATTATTTCTAGAACAGTAGAGGGAAGACCTCCCTTCTCGTCTAGCTATAATAATTTACAGCTTTCTTTAATAAAAACATTATATCGGTTTTTTTAAGGTTCGTGGGTGGACCAAAACCTGTTATATTGTGTTATGTAGCTAGATGCATTCTTTCATTACATAACATATTTTGATTCCTAGCAAAGTTGTAGTTAAAGTCATGGCAAAAATCACAAGGTAAGTTCTAAAAAACAGCCGTCTTAATGAGTTTTTTTATATTCTGTTTTTAATTCAGTGTCTAGCATATCTGCATGTTGTGATGAGGAGGGAGGTGGATGTGATAGGGTAGTATTTTGTGGGCGGGCACTAGGACCTCCCCGCAGCACGGTGTCCACGGGGCGCCGCTTCTTCACTCCGGCCTGAGAGCAGCAAGCTCCGTTATACAGACGCACGCGCTCACACCGACAGGCGCGCGTTCTCTGGCTCTCTGACTTTTTCGTTTTCTCGTTCAACAGCATTCAGTGGATACTCATCTGTTCTTTGCTATTCGGAACTTTGATAGCGTTTTAATCGACAGCTACTTTTAGGATTGTGACTTACTTGTTTTCTTTTTTGTGAAAAACTAAGAGGATATATTTTTTTGTTTTTTATATATATATTTTTTTATTTCCAATTTGTGCTACCATGTCATTAAATTTAGGACATCTTTGCAGCCGGGTTGCAGTTTGAATATCACGAGTTTGCATGTTTCTTTAATGCAACAGTTAAAGTGGATGGAAATGAAGCAGAGCACAGCCGCGTTAGCAGAGCTTTTCATGCCCCGGGACTGCGCCGGCATGCGGGACAAGAGGGATTATGAAGGCCGCTCCAGAGAGCGCGGGGACGCCGAGCCGGAGCGCCACCGAGCCCGGGAGAGACTGGAGGCCACGCTGGCCGGCTTGGCGGAGCTGGACTATCTGAAACAGCGGCAGCAGCTGCTCGTCCGTAACGCGCTGAATTATCCGGAGAATTTAATTCCAAGTCAGGAGGAAGACAACCAGTCGTGTTCTGCGGCAGAGGACAACTATCTAAACCACGAGGAGAAACTTTTGGAGGAGAACATTTTGCTGCTGAGAAAACAGCTAGTAAGTCATTTGTTCTGCATCGACACGCCTAAGCCTTAGGTGTCACATCTCCTCCACCTGTGTGGTTTGGTCTAATACAATTTTCGTGCATGTTTTTAGAACGTTTCATAACAAACAAGACACGACCTTGGTATCGTCTTTACGATACAATTTATATCCATTACCTTCCGACTGAAGACAGGAGCCGGGGGTCCTTCTGGTTTTACTGGAGCGCCAGTCTGAGGCGACGCTTCTCTGCGCGCTTGTGGTCAGAAACTGGAATACCTCCGACCCCGAACAAAGACTATTCATAGCCTACTTCTTGTGCCTAACGTGTACTCTTAAGTTAGGCGTACCTAGTACCCATTGAATACAAATGTTAATCTACTTCATCCGAACTGAGGTTCGGAAATGGAGAGACATTGTCTTCTGGTCGATGAGAAGGAAACCCAGACTAATTCCCCCAAGCGAGCATTAAAATGACAGGATGGCGATGTAATGTTATTTAAATGGAACTTCCTGATTGCTCTAAGTCTACCCCTCAGTTCTTTGAGGGGGTCTAGTCCTCTTAGTGAGGTCCACTGATGAGGTACAATAGACCAAGTGGCCGAAATGAAGTTTTGTTGCACTGCACCCTGCTGAGGTTTCAACCGACCTGCTCCTGATTAAAGTTTACTGTCTGCCCTCAGACACATCCTTTCCGTGTAACAGAGTAATTATGTAATGCTACCTCATTTACAACATGTAACCAGGTTGTATTAAGGCACAGCTCGGTGTGAAATGTATTGCTGTGCTGAAAGTCTAATATGTGGCATATTGGAAAGTCTGATATTCTAAACTCCCCAATCAGAATGTTCCAAACCAACAGACCCCATGCTATCAAGGGCTTGGGGTTCAACTCGTGCCATTTCAAAATAGCCGTTGTCTCACTCTGCAAATGGTGCACTGTGTAAAAATGGTCTCCACGGCCCGACATTCTGAGAAACCAGAGCTCATAAATCACAGAGCGCCTGCCTGTCAGGAGCACAGGTTTTTACTGCCTCCTCAACTGCCGCAGAGCCAGCGCCATTCCTCTGCTGTATATAGCACTGGAATCTAATGCCCCTGTCAGCACACTGCAGTTTAACTGTACAACAGATAACGCAGCACTGATTGGGGGGCATTTGGGGTTGTTCTGCTTTAATGCATTTTCCCATGGTGGGCTGTTTGGCCACATTGAATTCGGAATGTAACATTCGATCTGGGTGTTGTCAAAGACAGCCAGTGCCAAATAAGTGACATACCTAAGCCAAATGATTCTCCCCACCAGACATTGCTCTAATTTAATCCATTAGAGTCTTGTCTGATCTGAACCTTTTTGCTGCCAGCACCTAGATTGCTGTGGGAAATAGACCTGAATACCACAGAACTGAGACAGCTTAGCTTAACCTACTTGAAAACAAACGATGACTGAATTCCAGCTATGCCTGTATTGTATTGTCTGCAGCAATGTTGACTTTTCACCACATTGCAGCAGTGATGTTCTGAGCTCATCAAATTGTTACTCTCCTGCAGAACTGTCTATGGCGGAGAGATGCTGGATTAATTAGTCAACTTCAGGAACTAGACAGACAAATCAGTGATCTGCGACTGGACACAGAGACCGTGGAAGAACATTTGGAGACTGACAGTCGGCCCAGTTCAGGTGGGTACTGAGTGATTACAAGTTACAAATACAAATAATAAGAAAATCATATGTAACACGTGAAATGCCAGTCCCTTCCCCACAGTGCCTCACTAAGCTGTAACAAAGGAATTAATGATATTAGATAAGTCTGTACTAACCTGCTTTGTGAACCTAAAATGTTTGTTGAAGCGTTGCAATCTGCCCGGCGTAATTATTGTTGGAGAATGCTTAGACACTTTCTTTGTTTAAGCACTAATTCTCTAATATGAACAGTCTGTACCCTATGCTAGCCACCTACCCAGCTGTTTTGGTTTACATTCCAGAAACAAAAGGTCATTTTAGTGCAGCTGACTAGACTTTTTTTGCGAGATGTGTATATAATGTAGAAATTGACTGCACATGTGCTTGGTTTCTGCTGAATGTCAATATTGTCTTAAAGTTTGTGCCCCTAACAGCCCGGTAGATTAAGGGTGTCCAAAATTCAACATTAGTTGCTTTAGCTTTGAGCTTTTTATGTAAACTTCTATTAGAACTGTTGGGGTCATAGTTATCGTGTCAAGACATGGTGCTGGTCTGCAAGTTATCGTATAAAGTTATTAGGACTATTTCATGCTTTAGGTGAATTAATTTGAATGGATTCAACTTGTTGAATTTAATCTCTGTCTCTTTTTCTTTCAGGATTTTACGAGTTAAGTGATGGTACTTCAGGCTCCCTCTCTAATTCCTCCAACTCGGTCTTTAGTGAGTGTTTGTCCAGCTGTCGGTCCACCTCCTGTCTTTGTGCCCCTCTCGACACCTCTCTGTGCACCTCCGAGGGAAGAACTAAGTCTTCAGGTGAGAGTTTTCTATATTCTGTGGCATTTATGCATAACTTAACTGTCTGTCGTTTGAGAGATGCTTGACTAGAACAAAGTGTACTTTACTGTCTGTGTAAACACATCACATTTAAAGACTGATTCTGTTTATGCCCTAAGCTGTGTTCTAATAAAAAAAGGGTGCAAACCTTGTACCCTCAAATTATGTTCACTTTTATTTTATCATTATGTTTAGTTAAAAGCCTTCCAGGAAAATTACATCTGGTACATTGTAAATATAGAAGGAATGGCTAATGAGTAGCGGTTTAAACACAGGAGATAGAAACTGATTTCTGGAAATACCACACCTCTGATAAGGCAAAACAGACAAAAGGCTCATTTGCACACCAAAGCTAATCAACCTCCCACTAAGCCTAACAGTTTGCACAGCCTTAAGACCTCGCCTCTGGAAACAATCATATTAACACTTTGTTTAGATGGAAAAGTAAATTGTTTTTTTGTGCTTGATAACTCCTTCAATAATCTTAAAGATAACTGTTAATCTCTTCTGTATTGCTAATGGGCTCTTATCCGGTCTGCAGACGAGCTGGGTGTGTGTGTAGAATGTGAAGAGCAATGTGTGGATTCCAGTTCTGTACCCTGCCCGCCTTCTCCAGATGGGACCTGTGACAGCTTGTCAAAGTACCACTGTGACCTTATAGCCAAAAACGGAAATGACGTGTACCGCTACCCAAGCCCGCTCCATGCTGTTGCTGTCCAGAGCCCAATTTTCTTCCAGTCCATGGCCAGCCATCTAAAGGATGACGGAGATATTTTTCAATCTGGAGAACCACATGATGCAAATCATGAGCATGCCCTTGTCTCCCAGAATGCATCTTGGTCAGTTTCTCAGGCACCACTGAATAAAAGACTGGATAACTATATATTTGGGTTACTTCAAAAAAGAACACAACCAATAAGGAGCAATAAACCTAGAACAAGTTTAAACACAGACCCCTCCAAAAGTATATTACGACAAGCCAGCCTTTGTATGAGGCCGTCAACTGTTGTACAGAACCAGCCATGGATTCCTGAACTAACTACCAACTGGCAGACCTGTTTACATGTGGCAGCAGCTCCCAGTACGGGGTCAGGAACGGCATCACCTCAAAGGCAGTGGTCAGTGGAGTCCAAAGATGAACTCCTAGATGTAGGAGCATCATATTCACAAAACCAGCCATCAAATGGGTACCTAGTAAAAAATGACATTCATACTAATAGCCTTCTAAAAAAGAATGCTGGTGGGGCCATCAAAGGCCAATCCGGATGTGTTGCTGCTAAGGAAAGCCAGGACCTGGGAAACCCAAATGCGGTATCTTCACCGAAACTTAGGAAACATTCTTATTATCCTGCCGCAGAGGATAGTAAATCATCCCAAATTGTTAAAGCAGGCACACCTAATAGAAGTCTCAAGATCCAGACTTCCATCGCCTGCTCTAATAAACAAGAACAGCCAGTCTCAGAACTGCATAACCTGGCCTCCTCCTCTTACAGTCAGGATGAAAGGGGGCCAATGGTCAATGGACAATATATTCCGAGCCAAGAGCAGAATGGCCAACTTTGCAAAAGTGGAAACAGAAATATCAAGATTGTTAAAGCTAAACACACCAGCAGCTCAAAACATAGGAACCATCCAGGTGAGCTGGTTCCAGACGCAAGCCGAGACAGACTTCGCAAAGGATCCAGGCGATCTAGGCCATCTGAAGATATGGCTTATTCTCTAAAGGCTTCAAAAAGGACATCTTGCAAAGCCAAAAGGATCCCAGCTCCAATCCCTGAAGGTCGAGTCCTGGAAAAACACACCACCTCAACAGGCAGGTCGTCTACACAAAGGCATCATAGCCATCACAGGCATCATGAGGCTGTGCTTACCAAACCCAAGTATAAGCGCAGTGACTATCACCGTAGGCTGAAGGGGATTCCCGAGGCACATTATGAGGAGGCCTTCAGAAAGGCTTACCGGAGACACAAAAAAGAGGTGCTACGCCAGATGTATCTTCCTTCCAATGCACACATTGCCAGTCCTTATGCATATGTGGGAAGTGACTCTGAATATTCTGCAGAGTGTGCATCTCTTTTTCATTCCACCATTTTAGATACAAGTGAAGATGAGCGGAGTAACTACACCACCAATTGTTTCGGTGACAGTGAATCCAGTGCTAGTGAAGCTGAATTTGTGGAAGAAAGCAGCACTAGCAGTGACTCTGAGTGTAGCAGTGGTGTAAACTGGCCTCAGTTCAGTCAGACATCACGTGAAAAGTCTTCAGCACAAGCCAAGGCTTTTGTGAAAATCAAAGCCTCACATAACTTAAAGAAGAAGATCTTACGTTTTCGATCTGGCTCACTAAAACTTATGACGACAGTGTGAGAGACTATGGGACTGGGGTTTACATCGGTTGCAGACAATGTAATTGAATGCTCTCAGTATTCACCCAATCCAAGTGCCTAAGTAAAGCTAACTCACTCGGCTTAAAATGTTAGTCATGTGAAAGAGTTATTTCACTAGGAGTGAATATACTCCTTGAACACACCGCCCTGCACTTTCAGAATCCCTTTAAATGAACTCTTTATAGTAATTTGAGTAGCAACTCCAAATGTCTCATTGTGTAATTTTCTTTAGCCATATTTATTATGATTATAGTTTTGCCTGTAATGCATCTACAGGGCAAGGGCTATGTAAATGTTATTCACAGACAATGCTGATTTTTAAAATAAAATATTTAAAACTTAATATATTTGGTTAGTCCTTTGTGAAATGCAAGACATGTTTGAATAGAGGCATCCTTCTCAATGAATAAGAAAGTCTGTATAAAAACAAGTAGACGGCTTTGTTACACATTAGCATCTACAATTTACTTTGTAACATGATTGCCTATGAGCTAAACATTTTTAAATAGACTGAAAATGTGAAAATCTGAACTTTTTTTATAATCTAATAAATGTTTCATTTCATGACATTTTTCAATTTCTTTGAAATATTTAAATATAATTTAAATATGTTCATTGTTATTTATTTAAACATGGAAAATCAGTGTATGGTGACACATAAATACCATTTGAATTGAATATGATATTGTAAACACTGAATAGTGTCGAATAAGGCAGTTTTGTGGTGTAGTGGACACTGCTTCTGCCTTCTTGCCCCACCAAGAAGGGTTTTGCTTCTGGGCACTATAAATAAGAATCATTCTGTATGGGTTTAGTATGTTCTCCCCATGCTTGTGTTTCTTCTGTTTTTCCTCCATAGCCAAAAACATGTTTGTAAGTGACTTACAGATACTGAACAATAATAAAAAAATAACCATTATTATTTCCATCATAACTATGATGATTTATACAGCACCCTTCCCATGGTTAAACTTGTGATCCTAACAATCTGAACACACCCAAATGCAAAAAAGTGTCTGCCAGATCTATTGGCTGAAATGGAAGATCTTGACATACTTGAGATCCATTTTTTGCATGTACACACTTGGGGCAATTTTTTTTATCTCAATTTCACCTTCATGTTTTCTGACTGTAGGTGTGAAACTGAAGCTTTCAGACAGAAGGAGAACATGCGGTCTCCACAATTAAAACTAACAACTGAGGCTGTTAAAAAATAAAAATAAAAAAAGGATCATATTTGCAATTTTGCAAATGTTTTCTCTCAACATTTCTCTGTGTTATAAAAATAGTATTGGCTAATTAATTAAAAGGACTGTTATTTCACATTTAATATATCAGGATTGTTCATCACTTTTTAGAATGTTCTGATTTGTTATACAAAAGAGACTGTAAGGATCCACCAGCCAAAGAAATCAAGTTCTTTTTTTTTTGTAATTTAGCTTGCTTTGCAAACTGATGAGAGAGTGTGTCGTGACCAAGTGTTTTCATGATAAGACTTTCTCATGCTGGTTTTGCTCCTTATAGAGATATTGAGCAAGACGTTATTTGACTTTGTTCTGACTGGAATACAGTGATCTGGAATATGTCTGTCTAAACAGGTGACAGTATTTACATCACTGCAGCTAAGCAAAATAGCACGAATTGTCTTCTACATTTGGTATGTTCAGAGCTTGACCTGTTCCTTTAAGTATGAAAGCCTTTTATCCAGACTGATGTCTCCTGTTTGGACTTTATTAATTAATATTACATACAAAGTTTGTTCAAGTCACACAGCATAATTATCTAAAATGGACTGTAAGAATAATTACAAAATTAAATTCAGTTTTATTTGGTATGTTCAGAGCTTGACCTGTTTCTTCAAGTATGAAATCCTGGGACTAGTATTATATATGGGGACTTTTTAAGTATTTATTTCATTTTTTTTAAAACATAGACAGCTACATTAATACTGTACATTTGAGGAATGATTATTTTGTACTTCAAAATTTGAAAAAAGTTCAGGAGTAGTTCAAACTTCAATAAATGTTTAGCCAGTGGATAAACAGTGGTTTTCATTTTGTGGTTTTAACCATAATTGCTCTCTTATTACATGCATCCGCCATAACAAAATTGCTGACTAAAAAAGAAAATCTACCTACATGCTGCTGGTATTTTTCTTGTCATATTTTTTGTCATGATTTAAAGCCTTCACCTAAAAGCCTTAAATTTAAATAAAAATAAAAAATGAACATTTATCAAAATCAAAAAATTACTTAGATGGCTAAGAGGAGATAAAGTGATCTATTTGCCTACAGTGCTACACAGAGGAAAGTGTCCTCCATATTTAAACTGGAGGGGTGGGCAGCCTTAAATATGGTGTGTGGGGGGCAGTTGGGGTTAGGTGCTTTGCTCAAGGGCACTTGAGCCATAGTACTTGGTGGGACCAGGAATCTTCAGACCACAAAGTTGATTCCTTAACCACAAGCCGACAACTGCCAAGATATTGACTTACGTGTGAAGCTGCGCTCTGCCTTCTGCCACCTTAAACATGAACTTAACACACATTTAAATATTTTATTACAGACGGAGGGCGGCACGGTGGCTTAGTGGTTAGCACATTCGTCTCCCAGCGCTGGGGATTCCCAGTTCGAATCCCAATCTGGGTGGTGTTTCCATGTTCTCCCCGTGTCCCCGCGCGTGGGTTTCCTCCGGTTTCTTTCCACATTCCAAAAACATGGCTTTAGGGTAACTTGAATGCTCTAAATTGGCATGTACAGTGTGTGTATATGTGTGGCTGTGTGAGTGAGTGTGTACCCAGCGATGGATTGGCGCCCGAGACGTTCTCCCCTGGATAGGCATGGGAAGGCCCCCTGCGACCCTCATAGAGGAATAAGCGGAAGATAATGAATGAATGAATTACAGAAGGACTGTAAATTGTTTGATGTGGATTAAGGTGTCATCAAAGTGATGACATCAGAAGTTACAGAATACATTTGTCTTGAAACAAAGACTGCAATTGTCCAAGTAAAATTTTTGACTTAAACATGAACTTAACATGTTTAACATGGGACTGTTGTCAAATAACAGTCCCATGTACATGTAAAAAAAATCAGATCACATATATTTACACACTAATCACTGAGTACAAAGCTTCAGTGTGTTCCATAACTTGAGTTAGATCAACATACATCCATTAATTACATGACAATTTATGATCAGTCCATAAACCTTATTTAGGAAGAGAAAATTGACGCATAGTATCTTGCACAGCCCATTAACTTTAATTGGGACACATACTATTTGGTACGAACAAGATAACGAGTCCTAAGTTATCCACATCGTTCTTTCACTGACATCTTGTAAAATATTACCAGCAGGGACAGGACAATTACAGATTGTGATGGTAGGATTATTGACTAAGAAATCACAAATATACAATAATTGGAATCATCAACTTTACCAAAAAGAGTAAAAAAAAAATCACAAAAACAAGAAATACAATTTTGTTATTGGTAACAGGCAACACAGGACTTTTGCTAAATATTACCACAGAAAACCTGAATAAAAATATATTTTGTAAATTACAAATAAAAGAAAACATCGGTATCCCTTAAAGTACATGCAATTCGCACAACTTGGTATAATGTTCCGACTATTGGCATAATAGCTATTTTTCTATTAAGGCGCTCTTACTAATAATAAATTGTGACGTTTTTAATTGCAATTAATTGCAAAAACGATTGATCGTACTATCCCTAATTACTAATACAGTCCATCCCTAATTATACCAGTCTGCAAGCTAGACCAGAAACATGGTAACATTTTATTGCATTACCTTAAATGGATTTATCTGTTCATACACATTTATTAAAGTAGCTGACATTATTGTTATATCTACAATTCATATCTATTGTTGTAAATAAAATAACAGAAACTAATCAAAAAAGTTCTGCATGTACAACTCGGTTATTCATCCAGTTAAAAGGCCATTTGTTGTAATATATGCGGATAAAATGAATTATGGAGGAGTAATAATGTTTGGGTTTCACCTCCCAACGTCTTTTCTTTACCACAATGAGGACTATGAAAGCCAAATGGTTTTCAGATTACTACTGTGTGTCTTCAGCCTGAGGAATCTATCTCGGTAGACCTTGAGATGCCATGCCTTGTTGCAGCTTGATTTTGCCTCATCACTTTTCTTGTGTTGAGGCTGCATTTTGGTCTCTAATTACAGCCTTCTGGTTGCACAGAATCATTCAAAAGCCATTGTTTGTACAAAACCAGCCTCTTCTGAGGGAGCCTTCTGAAGGCACAAGCATATGTGTGTGGGTTTACGTTTGTGTTTATGCTAAAAAGGGGGAGTTTGGAATAGAAAGATAGATATGTATGCGGTGTTTCAGCTCCCTTCTGCTCTGTAATCCTTCATTGATGCGTCAAACAGGACTCCAGGAGTCATAAACTTAATGAGAGGAAATGGAGGAAAGAAGAAGAATAAAGAATAGAGAATTTGGGTGTGTAAATCAAATGGAAGCAACCTCAAACAATAGTCCACCTTTAATTGTTAGTTTGTACCTACAGTAAATGCTGTAGAATTGTTATGTACTAGTAAGGGTTTAAGGTTAAAATTTACAAGCTTCATTAGAACTGCGGTCTCGTGTGTTTATTAAACAGCTGGGAAGTGGGAGAAATAATGGGTTTGTGACAGGACACAGTACCATCATTCATCTGTATCCTCAGGCGCATGGTTGCTCTGCTCCTCTGAGATCAGTAAAAAGCTGTAATTCTTAACTACTAGTAATATTGAGAACCGGCAGAAAGCACCTTGTCCAACAGCGGTGTCCCAAACTGACAGGCCATAAGTCTGACAAATAGATAAACGCATCTATATTTAAATGAGCTCTCTCGCTGACCTTTGCGAGAGTGCAGGAGGAAGGCAGGCAGTGAGGAGCTTGTTTGGAGTGTGGGGGAAGGGAGGTAAATCAGGTGATTATTGTGAAATGCATTGTCTTCTTAATAGGCTTTTTTTTCCTCCTTAGCTTCTCCCAGTGTGCCATCAGAGCTGTTGTCCTGCTGCAGTGGGCCAGGGAGGGGTCGTCTGCACACCGGGGGTGGGGAAAGGCGACTCTGAGAGGTCACTGAAGCCTGTGGGGTGAGAAGGGGATATAGAGGCTGGTGGCCTTCAATTAATTTGCATGTAATCAGAGTTCCAGAAAACAAGCCCATGCAAGACAAGAGTTAAGTTGTTTTTGATGTTAGCCCACATTTAAGAATAAGCAGTAGGGAGTTTGAAGAACGGGGCTGCTTTAAAGGTATGACGTTCTGAGTCACAAAAGATACAACCACTGAAAATGTGTGTTACATAAGAACTCACTTAAACTAAAATAGAAATGAAGATGAATACAGATGTCATGCGTTTTAATAAAATTATTTCTATGAGGTTCCCTTGATTTACAAAATATTGTAAAAATCACACAAATATTGAGGACAAAAAATATTGAGGACAGCACATGTCACATGAGGTCATTAAAAAAAATCCATCTCCTTTTCCTAGTAGTTTTCCTAGTGATCCATTGTATAAGTTTTATTGCTTCCACATTAAAGCACTGAAGCTCTGCATGCCATGTGTCATGTACATAATCGACTGCAATGGCCTTTGGTCATAGCACGAAAACAGACAGCAACCCTGCAGTTGTCATCTGCGTGACAAACTTGTATGACAAACTTATCCTAAAGAGCACTTTTTGAGTGCACCTGAGGATGTTTACGGAAGATTGATGTCTTTTTTTGATAAGCGCAATTAGGTTGTTTAGACATGTCTCATTGCAGGCATAATGCTTTTAAAAAGTCACTGGCTTAAAGCAAAGGTATCATTATGACTCATAACCACTTAAGAGGATTGGTGCTGGATTGTAGTAAGGTTTTTGAATGAAGCTGTTTAAACATAAGTACATTTAAACCAGAAAAACTCAAGGACAACATATTCATGCTGTTATTTTATAATTAAACCAAATTTTATTTCAATTGCCAAATGTGCACCAAGTTGTGATCAATTCAAGGTTTGAAGATTTATTCGTAATAATACAACAGATCTTTACAACAGATGTAAAGTTCTTCTCTTCCTTTATTTTATCAAATTACTAAACAAGTTCAAATTTTTGATTAGAAACCGTATTATCATTATTGAAAACCTATGACACCTACAACCATATAACAAGCAGTGGTATCAAAATTGTCTTGGCAAGCCATGTATTGTTCCTAATTTGAAATGCAGCTGTTTTTTGGAGCTTGAGCTTGACGCCGATTGTCCAAAGACAGTGTTAACATTCACAGAGACCATTATTCACCTTGAATTCTGGAAAAACAGACACCTAGTTCTTCATGTCTAAAACAAAGGGAGTTTTATCAGCAATAGGCCCAAAGGTCAACATTGCTCATAGCTTGGTTCTCAACGTGACTTGCATAAGTGAAATAGTGGCATAGATGGGCTGATGTATATTCCCAATTTACCCAACTTTGGGATATAGAAAATTCCGGAGGAATCTCACTCATGAAAAAAACCTTATACTCTTGAGGGACATTATTGCTCAACCGAGAAATTGAACCTATGACATCTTTCCATTGATCTAACAGTAACTGCACCACAGTGCCACCATAAAACTGTTTAGACAATACACAATATAATTTAAAACATATATCATTTTGTACTTACCCTGTCCTGGGTGTAGCCCAGTGCCCGAGACGTTTTCCCCTGGATGGGCATGGGAAGATAATGAATGAATGAATTAGTTTGTACTTTTATTTTCAAAAAAAGTATTTTCCAGTTGATTTTTATTTTACGTCTCACTTTTTACAGAAATTAAGTTTGAAAATCCCTTAGCTCACAGTTAACATCTCAAGCCCTGGCGTCACAGCGTACAGGTATGCAAAATATGTTTGCTGTAGAAACAATACAAACATACAAGTTCACTCTCATCTTTTCTCTTTATCTATTTATCTGTCTCTCTCTCTCTCTCTCTTTCTCTCTCTTTTGCTCTCACTCACCCCCACAGTGCACACTATTTGAACGTGCAAACATGCACTGCTCAAAAAAATAAAGGGAACGCTTAAACAACACAATGTAACTTCCAGACCTCCATGGGATAATAATTTT
>JAOUQT010331149.1:0-13420 GCA_025769995.1 Xyliphius kryptos
CTCCATCATAGGGCACCCACACAGTCATACACACAATCACACACGAACGGGCAATTTAGAGACGCCAATTAAACTATCATGCATGTATTTGGAATGCGGGAAGAAACAGGAGCACCCAGAGAAAACCCGTGCAAACATGGAGAACATGCAAACTCGACACCATGCCACCACAGCCAATAATGTCTTCTATGAACATGCACATTGTTGTCTAGTTGATCAATTGAAATGGATTGTACTTGAATATTCCAGTACTTTTCTTGTGAAATAACTGGATAAATTTAAATTGTATAACCCTCAGGATTAATTGCCTTAGTACAGACTCTCACTTTTATTTTTAATTGGATAACATTTTGTCACAATAAATGGAAGTATTTCTGTATTTTTTTCATTTCTTAGATGCACTTAACGTTTCCTACTTTTCTTATCTGTGCCAATTTTCAGGAGTAACTGCATGTTCTGCACAAAACTGATGCAAATGGTTTCGTCTCCAGCACTCGGTGATAAGAATCGACCATTGAGTTCATAAAAGTAAGCACAGAAATTTATTGAGTCAAAATCATAACCAATTAAAACTGGATGTACTGAAGAGAAACATTAAACTAGGTGGAGGCTGGATGTTCAAAGCTGGTAGGCACATATTCTAAACATAATAAGGCACACCTTGCATGTTTTATAGGGAATTTGCAATTCAAAATGTTTGGAGAAATAGAAAACATAGTTCTGCATAATGTATTTAACCGTTAACTCAAGAAAATGTTTCCAATGCCTCAGTCTGTGCAGTAGATGTAGAGTTGCCAGATGTGTTTTTCAACAGTCCCTGACTTCCAGCAAATATAGAATGTAAATTTATACAGTTTAATCAACTTATGATGTTATATATGGTATTGTTTGCTATAACTTTATGTGAGGCCCTCAGGTTCATTGTCAAACACTGATGCGATATTCTACCGCGGACCAGAGTCACACTAGATATGTAGCATACATATCTAGTGTGATCGAGTCTGCAGATTCATTGATGCATTCCTTCTTATCATCCAGGCTTGCGGGTCATGTCATGTCAAAAGCCTTCATTGCTGATTTTTGGCTGCACAAATGTGCTCTGTGGGATAAGGCTAAGCTGACAGAGTTCCCAAAACTCATGTCGGCTGTTATGGGCAATATAGAGACACCATTTAACCTACTGCATGTTTTTAGACTGAGAGGAAACCGAAGCACCTGGAGGTAACCCACATGGACACAGAGTGAACATGCAAACTTCACAAAGAAAGGACCCAGGATGCCCAACCCAGGAATTGAATCTGGGTCATTCTTACTGTAAGGTGAACACGCTACCTACTACACCACCATGCCGCCTGGGTTATGGGTAGAGAAGGTTAATTTTCTGTACCTGTGGTCACCATATTTATAAATATAATTCACCAAGTTTTGGTTTTATATCTATTTGAAATCAAGGGCAGTTTTTGGGCTCATCCTGTTTATCCCTACGAAGACAGTGTGAAAGAAAAGCTTGCTTCTTAGCAATCGCTGTCTTAAAGCTGGTAATACTAATAGGATTGCTTTTACTTTATGAGGATTATATGTATTTTCATTAGGCTACAGCAGCTTGTAAACCTGACCCACCGTGTCTAAGTTAAGAACATGCTTAGTGAAGCAATACTCCAAAGAATTCAAGTGAGCTCTCTGACATCAAAACTCTAACTTAATTTCAATTTTTTTTTATTCATGGACTCAACATGAAGGCCAGACTCTTGCTGGGATTTTAAATGGGCTTCATTCTGGAGCAATTCAGCAACATAAACCGAAAAAACTGACTACAATTTACCAAATGATTCATTCTATACAATTACAGTGTTTTATAATAAATCACATTTAAAATGTGATTTTATTTCATTATAATTTAATCACATTTAATATTGAGATGTTCTGATATTTTAGGAGTCATGCAGTTTCTGGAAAACTGTTGCTGTTAAAAAATACCACAGATTGAGTCTAATGAATGATATAAGGCTTGATATGCAGTAAGATGAAATATTTCATTAAACATGCTTGAAGTGCCACATATTTATATGCGTTTTGCAGTAGCAGTGCTGTGGCTTTCTCTTTTGTATCATGGTTGCCATGGTGACAGACCTCACATATTGTTTATGCATTCAAATCTGACCTGGCTAATAACAGGTTGGTCCAACTTTTTAATTAGATACAGAAGCTCTGCAAGTTTTTCTAGCTGCTCCAACGCTCATCACTCATATCAATCACCTTTGGCCCGTGGCTGTATATTTCTTCATGGTTCCTTAATTCTTGGTACACTCTTTTAATTTTGATTAATTTTTATTGATCCCGGAGGGAAATTATTCCCTGCATGTAACCCATTCAGGTGTGAACACCTGCATCAGTGTACTGCCCCCATTTAGCGCATGGGGAGCAGTTGGATTGGGTGCCTTGCTTAATGGCACTTCAACCATGACTTGCCTAGAGTGGGGATCGAACCAGCAATCTCTTGGTACCCAGTCATTTACCTTATCTATTTAGGCACAGCTGACACCTCTTGGACCATGGTATGTAAACAGCAGGTCAAGTCACTTTTTACCCATAGCCGGACAGATCAACATTAAATGGTTGTGACGTAACTACAACTGGGGGTAATAGGTTTTAATTATGGTTTATCCTTGTATGCTTTACAACTGAAATTAGTTTAGAAAAGTTTTAGTATCACAATTTAGCATAAAATATACCCGCATACGTCTGTGTGTGGTGGCTCTTGAAGCAGTCCACTCCTTGTGAATCTCCCCAAGTTTTTTAATGGCCTTTTCTTGATGATCCTTTCAAGGCTGGAGTTACTTGTGCAACTTTTTCTACCACACTTTTCTCCTTCTACTAAACTTTCCATTAAATATGTTTGGATACGGCACTCTGTGAACAGCCAGCTTCTTTAGCAATGACTTTTGTGTCATAACCTCCTTGTATAGTGTGCCAGTGACTGCCAGTGTCACTGGCACTGTCCCCATGATTGTATAACCTACTGAATCAGACTAAAGGCCCATTCTAAAAACCAAGGAAGACTTTGCAGGTGTTGTGTTACATTTTTCTGAGATAATGATTTTGGGTTTTCATTGGCTATGAGACATAATCAGCAACAATAACAGAAAGCACTATGTGCTTTCATCCAGTAGTTTTACATAATTTATAAAAAATGTATACATTTATTCCAGGAAAAATTTTAATCATATTTTGTATTTATGGTAATTGAAACGTACACTGCCAGTAGCAATATGAACACTGGTGGCTCAGTACTTAAGGCTCTGGTTTACTGATCAGAATTTCAGGGCCCAGGGAATTAATCAACACCCTCTGTTGCCACAAATTTAAACTTCTCTAAGGCGCTGAACCATAGCTTTCTCAATTTTCATAACAAGCTGGGATATGTACAGAAAAGCATTTCATAGCATACATTAATGTAATTCACCTTATTCTGGTAGTTTCAGTGGTCTTCACATCACAGACAGACATTTTATCATCAAGATGAAGAATTTGTGAAAAAACTGGCAATGTTTCTGCAGCATAACTCACACAAGCCAAAATGTTTCCTACAGCAGCATGTTTTGAACATAAACCACATACCAGAGCTAAGGCGAGTAAGGTGCTGTAAGATTTTTTTATTGAAACCTCACCATCAGTTTAGGTGGAACTAGAAAATGCAGCTACTGCAGAAACTGCAAATGTGTGTTGCGGTTCATGGACAGAGACATTTTTGTGTGTATGAGAGACAGCTAACTTAAAATTACAGCATGTATTTTTTTAGCAAGTGCAAATACTTGAAGGCATTTGTTATATGTTCATTTTTATATTGTGTGTCTCAGCCAGTCTAATGTGTGTATGTGCGTATGAGCAAATAACTAATCCTATGATATCCAGTATGTAGTTGCTGGTAGGTGTGAATACTTTTGCACAGACATAGTATTTTGTGTGTGTATGAGAGACATATAGCTTATAATTACCAGAATGTAGTTGGTTTGGGTGCAAATACATTGACACTAGTTATATATTCATGTATATAGTGTGTGTATCTAATGTGTGTGTGTGTGTGTGCCTATGTGTCTGAGAGAAACAGAGATAGAAAAATGCATTCTTCTAATCATAATTAACCTACAAAATGCTTGAGACCTTAAAATTTATCCTCCAAAAAACGGCCAAAACTCTACCGATTTTATGGAACCTTCACCAGTTCCTTTCTATTGGAGGGTTTAACTGAAAACCTGGGGTGGCTTTGTGGTGCACAACAAGAGGACCCGGGTTCGATCCATGGATGGGGTGACCTGGGAATTTCAGTGTGGAGATTGCATTTTCCCCCCCGTGTTCACATGGGTTTTCACCGGGTGTTTCCGTACTGTTTCCGTACACAGTCCAAAGACATGCATGTTAGGTGAGTTGGAGATGCTAAATTGTCACTGACTTGTGTATGTATATGACTTGAGTATAAGATGTGAAACTTGTGTATGAATATAAACTTGCTCCTGGTGTCAATATGGCTGTCAATGTCGAAGATGACGTTATAAAACCAATAAAACAAAAACGACAAAAATGAAAAACCTGTTTTTAGCCGTGGCACGCCCCTAAACATGCACTAATATGAATATGTAACCTGTAGCTTAACTGAACAAAAACTTTGAGTCATTGAATGTTTAGAAAATTTGAAAAATGAAAAATGTCAGTATGCGGATTTCTGAAATTTTATGTAGAAAGTAATGGAGGTGGTTTTAAACAAATCATCATAACTTGATAACAAATCCATCAATCAATGAGATAAATGTAGTTTTTAGGTGAAAGTATAAGAATTTTAATGCACAGAGTTATAAATTATTCAACAACCGCGTCCTTTCGGGTAGAAAAGAACTTCCCTTTTCCTACAATATATGAGCATTCATCTGCATTTATTTATCCACTCCAAGCCTTTAAGCCCACGTAACAGCAATGTTAAATACAGTTGGGATTGTCAATATCTCAAATGATGTGCCATTTTCATGGCTTTTGCATGCTTCATACTGTATCTCAAAAAGTACAGTAAGTAGAAAAATGAAATTGTATATTTACAGTAGACAAGTATCTCTACTGATTAATATATTTATAATTTACTGATTGAAAATAAAATATTGTCTCTAAATGAAAGTTTAAAACGTAAGAAAATATTCCAAATAATGGCGATAGTGCACGCTCACCATTTTTGTATTTATACTCGGAAAACGTGTCTTGTTGTCATGCCATCACTTAACCGTGCGAGAGAGGAGCCCTAGCCCTTCGTTATGATGTAATATATTAAATATGTGTGTGTGAATTGACCAAAAAATTGCAGATATATGACCTTTTAAAAAAGGTAAACTCAAAGATGTTCATATCTTATGTTAGTATGTTAGGTTTTGTAAAAATTTAACATGGAGGTCTATGGGGATATTTAAGGAGGTGGGTCTGATCAAATGATAATAACGCGATACTGAAGGTATCAATCAAATTAAATATTTATTCAGATTACAGGGGAGACCCATCTCTACGATTTAAAGTTCAAAATGGCGTTTCTACGTAAAACAATAAAAAAGTTATGACACAGAGTTTTGAAAAGTTTTAATTAATTTAACAAGTCGCCTTCGTAGAGTCTGGATCGAGAGCTTTGATCTTGTATATCACAGTGTGTGAATTTTGAAGACTGATACAGAGAGAACAGAGAGTGCAAACAATCTGTAAATTGACGTGACTGGTGAGACTGGCACCAGCTGAAATGTTTCAAAAATCGACTAAGTTATGGCAATTTTAAAATCTCTGCAATGTTAAGTCAATGGGAAATGTTGGGCTTGAACACGTACACTTTGCACTTAAAATCCTGATCGTTTTGATATGTGACCTGTGCGGTCCAGAAACGGCAATTTTTGTTGCCTCTAGTGCATTCATGGGTATAAATGCAGTCTTTAAGCCTCTGTGACAGTAATGGTAAATGCAGTTATAATTATGCCAGTATCTCAAATTATGTAACAGTTTATTAATATATTCATATTTTTTTCATAAATTAACGTAAATATTTGTGTTAGACATTATTATTTATGAAATCTGTAGCCAAATATATAAAAACCACAGTAGGTAGAAAGATGAAAGTTTGTAGATTTACAGTAGACAAGTATCTCTACTGATTTATAATTAAATGCTGTTTAAAATGTTTTAAAAACGATTTTGCATTTTAAAACAGGATAAAATATGGCGGGTAATTGTGATTCCGCAGGCTCAACATTTGTGTATTTTACTCGAAAAATCTGTCATCTATCACTTAACTGAGACTTTTGTGTTGGAGAGGAGACCTAGCCCTTCATTATGATCTAAAATATATATGTATTGACCAAAAAATTGCAGACGTGTGCCAGTTTAGAAAAAAGTTAAAATCAAAGATCTTAGTATCGGTTTTGTGAAAAATTAACATGGAGGTCTATAGGGATATTTCAGGAGGTGGGTCTGATCAAATGATCATAACTCGATAAGTAATGTATTAATCAATTAGATATTTATAAAGTTTACAGTGGATTAAAGTTTAAATGGCATTTGTAGGTAAAAAAAATAAGAATGTTATGAGACAGAGTTTCGAAAGGTTTCGATTCATTAAACAGGTCTCCTTTGTAAAGTAGAGCTAGAGTGCTTGGATCTTGTATATCACAGGGTGTGAAATTTCAAGAGTGCTAGAGAGTGAACGGAGGGTTCGATTAATCTGTAATTTGGCATGACTGGTCAATCTGGCACCAGGTCGGATAATGTCAAATTTCGTTTTTCTAGCTCAAAAAATGATTAGTTAGAGATATCTGTATACAATATACTATATACAAGAACACTTCGCACATACATTCCCGGTCGTTTTGATATGTACATCTCTGTAATTATGTGCAGGATTCCCTTCATTCTATCTTTATAAAATAGATAAAGTTAGGTACTTAAAGATCATGCAGATCTTTTTGCCCCTAGCTTAGACAGTCAGAGCAGTCATAGCCAAGGGCTCGCCTGAATAATACCATGCATTGAGTGCCATTGACTTATAATCTAAATCTAGCAAATATTTGAACAGAATCCATGCTGCTGATGTTTGAACAGTGTACATGTTTAGCTGTCTAATTTATGCTCAGAAAAAAAATCACACTCATCAGACAATAATGATCTGTTAAATCACAGCCTAATGATTGGATTTAATCATAATACATATTTACAATTACAGATTTTATCCGTTTTTATACACAGTTAATCATTTATCTGTGGCTTGTGAGCAACAAACGTTAAAATGTTGTTGAATGTTAAAAAATGGGGATTAGTCAAAAAATATTCAAATTGTTGTGGGGAAGCTGCATGTTGCTGCACTTCAGTCACAAATTAATTGGCATAATATTAATTGGCATAACACACTCAAACTGGCACAGCAGTGCCTTGGTAGAAAGTGACTTCACTGATAAGAATTTGTTTTATATAACCAGAGTTTGGAATCATGTGTATACAGCTTTTGGGTACCCTAACTGTTATGGTTAACCTGTTATGTCTGTTTTTATCACTGCAATTCATATTTATTGGCACAATCACATAAAAAGATGACCTGTTTTAGCAAAGGTTTAAACACCATATCATAAATATCTCTTTTAGGAACACACACTAATGCTCACTTTCTAGTTTTATGTCATTATTCTTGGGTTTTTTACATTTCCTGAGAAAGCCTAGCCTCGCATATTGTGTATGCTAGTATATATGATGTTTACATTAACAAAGGTTTATGTTTTATTATTTATTGAATTGAATAAGGCAAATCTCTTGACAAATATTTTTTTAATATTTAAAAAAAACCAGGTTCGAATGTTCACAAACTCCAGATCCACATTATGTGTGTTATTTCTGAATCAAGTGTATGTGTATATTTTGCTGTGGAGCAGTGTGACAGTCCGATCTCCTCTCCTTTTCATTCTATGCAACATAACAACAAAACAGTGTTGTTAATTTTTAATCACAGTCATCCGCCTGAGGGCTGCTCGTGGGAGAGCTTTTGGCAAAAGTGTCTCATATATGGAGGTGTTTCTCTCACTCTGTCACACTATGGCAAAATGAAGAGAGATGAATAGGGAGAAAAGGATAGAAAGTTGATAAAAGTTTACAAACACAGACATTCGCTCTGTTTTTCTCTAGAGGTGAATGTGTTGTTCTGGTAAGCTCTCAGGTCTAGGTATAGGGTGTTTACACACCTGTCGTGTCAAAACTGTTTCGATACTTAGACTTATTCAATAAAGTACAAATGCGACTTCAAGGTGTTTCCATTGTTGTGGTATTATATATATATATAATTGATGAGAGGAAGAAAACTTCAGAGGAACCAGACTTGTAAGGGAAACCCATCCTCATTTGGGTTATAACCGATTAACAATTTGAAAATAGTCTGCAAAGGAGTGTGTTGAAATAACCATCCTGGTGTTACCGTGTGTACCTAAGCAGAAAGATAAATATGGCAGAGAAGGAATTTATTAGGCATGATCACTTCAAGGAAGTCACTTATGAGACTTTACTTTTGGGAAGATGGAGGCTTAAAGCGTTAACTTTGCATCAGTGTCAAGAGCTGTTCTTTGCCATCCAGAATTTTTGTTATTTTATCTTCTTTTATTATATTAAGAAATATCTTTTACCGTCGAAACAACATATTTTTTTTGGTTTAATGCGGGAAGTTTACTGGAAAAGTGATCCTTAAGTTTCAGAAATGGTCTCTATTACACATTTGCGATAGGAAAGAGAAAGGAATTTTTGCAAAAATTGAGACTTTCAAAAATATTTTTTTCCATTACCACATTTTATATAAATATGTAACATTTGCGCAAATGTAAATATAGTGGAAACAAGGAAAAAGCAGTCGGACCTGATGACATACGATAGAGGTATGGAAATGTATAGAAGAGATGGTAGTGGTGTTTTTAACTAGATTATTCAATGAGATTTTTGAGAGCGAAATTATGCCTGAGGAATGAAGGAAAAGTGTACTTGTACTAATTTATAAAAACAAGGTTTATGTGCAGAGTTGTAGCATTTTCAGGGGCATAAATTTAATGAGCCACACAAGAAAGGATTTGGTAGAGAGTTGTGGAAGCTAGGCTTAGACAAGCAGTGACTGTTTCGGAGCAGCAGTATGCCTTTATTTTAATTTCATTTTTGCTGTGAGAATGCTAATGGATAAGTAGAGAAAAGGAACGAAATAGCTACACCATGTCTTTGTGGATATATAAAAATCTTATGATAGGGTGCCATGGAATGAACTGTGGTGTTGTATGAGGAAGTCTGGAGTGGCTGGAAAGCATGTTAGATTGGTGCAGGACATGTATGACAGAAGTGAGATGTGCTGTGACAGATAGCTTCAAGGTATGAGCCATTTCTTGTTTGCTCTGGTGATGGACAGACTAACAGATGAGGTCAGACAGGAATCATCATGGACTATGATGTTTGCAGATGACATCAAGATCTGTAGTGAGAGCAGGGAACGGCTAGAAGAGAATTTGGAGAGGTGGAGGTATGCTCTGGAAAAAAGGGGAATGAAAGTGAATACTTGTCAGACAGAATACATGTATGTGAATGAGAGGGAGGCAGGTAGAACAGTCAGACCACAGGGAGAAGTGGTCACAGAGGTGCAGGGGTTCAGATAGTGGGATCTAGTGGGGTCCAATGAAATGAGGAGTGTGGTTAAGAAGTGTAAAGCATGGAGTGTATGGAGTAATGTGTCAGGAGTGATGGGTGACAAAAGGGTCGTAGCAAAAAAGAAAGAAACATTTTACAAGAGAAACTACTAACTACTAAGTAGTTTTCTGATAAATGTTCTGCTTGACATTGTTGAGTACTGTTATTAATATAGATGTTTTTTGACACGTATCATCTACTGAAACATTGTTACAGACCAAGTACACATCATGGCAATGGTACTTCCTAATAGAAGTGTTATTATTGACTATAGTCTTTCATTTGAAGCTCATGTAGAGATGCAGCCTTCTTTTATCTCAGAAATGCTAAGCTAAGAAATACACTGACACTCCATGCTAAAACACTAATTTATGCGTTTGTTACAAACCCAATTCTATAAACAAAACATCTCAAAGAAAGTTGGGACAAGGCCATGTTTACCACTATGAGACATACCCTTTTCACCTTTACAACAGTCTGTAAAAAATCTGGGGACTGAGGAGACAAGTTGCTCAAGTTGAGGGATAGGAATGTTAATCCATTATTGTCTAATGTAGGATTCTAAAATATAACTGGTTTAGGATCATCTGGTGAATAACTTGGCTCACCTTTTTTTAACTATAGCTGGTAAATTGTGCCTTTTGTGCCCTTGTATATTTTTATCACCGTTGGTAGATAAAAATATATACAGCCATACTATAAAATTCATACTTTTGTTCAACTTAATACCATTTATTTAACAGATGTGTCGATATCTTGTTGGTCAATTCAATTATACACATCCTGCATGCAGAATTTAACATAGTTCTTTACCATCATGCAACTATTTTTCTGTAAACATTCTATTTTACTGCATTCCAGATTTTATAGACAATGCATTTTAATTATGGATTATTTGGAGGTTAAAGCTGCAGCAGAATAAAATGTGTAGTTTTAACTCAATTGTTTCTCATGCATAATGAATAGGAGCTGTTTATTTTTCATTAGAACGCCTTGTAATTCAAATAGCGTCAGATATAGCGTCTATCTGCGGAAACCTTATTATTCCATACGCTTCTTAATACAACTTTTTTGAACTCTTTTTTTTACCCTCTCCATCTGGTTTCTACTCTGTCCCTCAGAAAAGCGTCACATCGTACATATAACTGTTCATTACATCTCCATCTACACAAATATAATCTTTGGGACTAAGATGCATGTGGTACATCTAGAAGGTAGCACAGAATATGAAATTAATTGCCTTTTGAAAAAAATATTTTTGACCATTTTTTTTTTTACTGCAAATTAAAAACTCATATCTTACAGCAACACACACAGCACCTGGACATATACACATACAAATCAAGTCTAGGATTGATAAGCTTGACCCTTAGATATTATTTGCAAGCAGGTTTGTTAAGTACTGTAGGGACTTGGCTTTCAATTAAAAATTATTTATATATTTTATTATTTTAAAACAAAGTAGTCTTAATGTTTGGAAGTTGGAACACAGCACATGTGACCTAAAAAGACTTACACTGACGAGCATCTTTTCTCATTTCCATATCTTGCTATCTGAACAAATCTGGAGCACATTAATGCAAGTGAAGCGATGGAGAATTATCCAGTGGAGAAAGATAAGTATGCGGCTTTAAACAATAAGTGTGAGGATTAATAAAATGCTTTGTGGATGCTAAACAAGGTCATGGTTTATTCAGGAAGATCAGGTGTGCAGATAGAGTACAGATTAAGACTGTATTATAACTACCCACATGTTTGCGGTGCCAGAAAATTCAGTGGGGACGGCACTAGTGTTTATATCTCTACCTGCTGAGTTTCACTATAAATTCAAAGTATACTCAAATGCTAGTAAGAAAAGGAGCAGGAACAAAGCGATTACTGAGGTAATCCAGTAGCATTCGTGAAACACAGAGTTCAACAAAACACAAGAAGTCACGATCAAATCCTCCATACATTCATTATATCAACTGAGAGAAAATCCTTCGGACCTTAGAATTTTCCTTTTGCGTCACAGTTATTTTCCTTTTATTAGCTCATGCTATTTCACGTTGCTATGTTCCTTGTGAAATATTGCCATGACTTATACCTTAAATCTGTTCTCTAGAAGTGAATTTGGAGAGGTGGAGGTATGCTTTGGAAAAGAGGGGAATGAAAGTGAACACTTGTTAGACAGAATACATGTATGTGACCACAGGGAGAAGTGGTCACAGAGGTGCATGGGTTCAGATAGTGGGATCTACTGTCCAATGAAATGAGGAGTGTGGTTAAGAAGTGTAGAAGAGTGTACAGGCAGGATGGAGTGTATGGAGTAATGTGTCAGGAGCGATGGGTGACAAAATGGTCGTAGCAAAAATGAAAGGAAATTTTTATGAGAGTACTGAGTAGTGTTCTCATGCAATTTTACGTTGCTATGTTCCTTGTGGAATATTGCCATGACTTATACCTTAAATCTGTTATGTATTATATTGCTGACTCATGAACATATATAAGTAGCCCTTTGTGTTTAGTTTACTTGCATGTTATTATCCTGGCTTTTTGTGCTGTTCTTGCCTTGCATTTTGTTTTCTTACTTAGACCAAGTGTTGATTTCTTTTATGCTTGCTGTTCATTTTGTGTTTATTTTAAATTAAATTACTCTGCACTTGTTGCCCAAAACTATATTATGGTTCTGTTTCTCTGGTTTACTCTTAGACTTCCGATTTATCCAGAGATTTCAGCCCATCTATGGACATTTACACATGGCTTGTTTTGCCTCAGTAAACTCCAAACTGACATGTCACTGAAGGTCACACTCCCCAAAGACAAAATTCAGACAGACAGGTTTAATTGGGCTGTTTAACTGAGATGCCAATAAGAAGGTGTAGACTTTTGTACGTTTATCAACCAAACAGTTAATAAAAACTGCTAGTACTGGACCAACAAGACCCAAAATTGTCATTTAAAATGTCCTGAATCAACATCTAAACACACCCAGGCAACGCAAAAGTACATCCATTTTCATAAATACATTAGCTATAGAACAAAATAAATAAGGTTAGATTTGTTTTATAGATTTTCACCTTTAATATGACCTTTAATTTGAACATTTAAATAACAAATTGTTGCATAAATGTGCACATCCATAATACTAATTCTCTGTGGAAGCAGCTTTTGATTTTCATCATCATTTCGAGTGTTTTTGATAGAAGATCTGATGTTGACTTCTAGATTGTTTTCTTTAAAAGAAACGGTAAGATTAGACGGGTAAATCCAATGAACAGCACTCCCCAGGTCACCCCATTGATTTTAATTTATTTCAGGGCTGGGCTTTGGTTGTCAGTGTGTAGGTATGCCTTGGTTTGATATCATGATACATGGGTTTTTTTAATCAAATGCCTGCAGAGTATGGGCCATAACAGAGTTATTCTAGAACTGTTCATACTTCTCACCACCTAACATACATAAAACAAAGTACTGTATGTTTGGGTAAGGGTTAGACGACAGCAAAAACAGCACCACATGCACATCATCAAATTTTTACAGGTGCACCTCAATAAATTAGAATATCATCATAATGTTAATATATTTCAGTAATTTAATACAAACAGTGAAATGCATACAGGGGTTCGACAATGAAACTGAAACACCTAGTTTTAGACCACAATAATTTATTAGTATGGTGTAGGGCCTCTTTTTGCGGCCAATACAGCGTCAATTCGTCTTGGGA
>JAOUQT010331170.1:0-13419 GCA_025769995.1 Xyliphius kryptos
CGGGAAGAACATGGAAACTCCACCCAGATAGGGATTCGAACCGGGAATCCCCAGCACTGAGAGGCGAACGTGCTAACCACTAAGCCACCGTGCAGTATATATAAATAAGTTTAAATGTTCATTTGTTCGAAATCTTAAATCTCCAAAAGTTTTTACCTATTGCTTTGACACAATGTTGCATTCGAATATGGTCGTGTTTAATATTCTTTATTTTCAGTTTTATTTAATTATTGGGTGTGTAAACAATATAAGGCACTTGGTGTGTGTCATCTCTATAGCGATTGGCTCATGGGTAGAGTGGAGTAGAAGACTCGAGGCTCTTGGCAAATAGTCATGGGCACATGGGTAAAGTGGAGATGACGATGCAAGGCGCTGGCGTGTCGTGGGCGGTTAATGTGCAGCTAACGCTGTGAGACATGCAACGAGTTGCACGTCGACTGGAAAAAGGACATCTGTCTAAATGTGTCCGACCATGCAGCACCACTTTGCTTCCTGAAAACGGAATTAAAGAAAGTTATCGTGCCAAATAAGCAAATCAGTGAGGGGCTTCAATGAAATGTGCCTGTAAAAATGCTCACCACGGGGCGTAGGAAGGGCACCAACAATTTTAAATAAACTCCAAAGCCATCACTCATTTAAAAACAATTGCCCTTCAACTACCACAATGTTATTAAGTTCTAAAATCATAGCGCAGCACGGGTATTCCACTAGTAAAAAAAAAAAGAAAAAGCGATACTACAGCATTTTTAAAAAGATCAGATTGACTTAAAATGATCTCAATACAAATCAATAATTTACACATGCCAACTGAATCAGTACAATTTCCCACGGAAATGGTTAAAAAATTATATAAAGAGACGATTTCAGAAAAGAGAAAATTTTGTTAAAGCCACAAATAAGTGATCACTTAATTTTAGAGACTTCATAATGAATGCCTGTACATAATTTGTAAAAAGCACTATGAAAAGCTTAAGTTATTGATGTAGTATACTGTGTAAACTGCAGCACTGAGCAGTTTTCTTTGCCTTTACAGCAGGAATTGATAGAACTTGTTTTTTTTTCATAGAATGAATGCTATAAATACCTTTTTCTGACTGACAATTTTTATAACAATGTTATAGCAAAACCTTTAAAACTAGAAATAAATATATTTACTAATTGACTACAAAGCAGTTAAAAATATACTTGAAAGATAAAATTGTTTATTCAAAGTTATTTACAGTAAATCACAATAAAAAAACATTGATACATACAAATACAAGTCATAAGACGAAACATTCACAAATCAAAAATCATATTTGATTTAACTTTGAAATGTCAGGATGCCCCTGGGTCTGTATGAGTCAACACTTTAACAAATACACAAAAGTAGGTTTTCTCTATTTATCAAGCTTCTTTCAGGCTCAGTAAAAATACTTATTCTGACAGGTTTCTGTAACATAGTCTGAACCCTAAACAGATTTACTCAGAACTAATATTCATTCATTATCTTCTGCTTATTCCTTTATGAGGATCGTGGTGGGGTTCTCCATGCCCATCTAAGGGAGAACATCTCGGGCACTGGGCAGACACACCCAGAACAAGACGCCAATCCATCGCTGGGTACACATTCACTCACACACATACTATATAGGGCCATTTAGGGCATTTAATTTACCTTCATGTTTTTGGAACATGGGAGGAAACTGGAAAAACCCGGAGGAAACCCACGCAGACACAGCGAGAACATGCAAACTCCACCCAGATAGGGATTCGAACCGGAAATCCCCAGCAATGAGAGGCGAATGTGCTAACCACTAAGCCACCGTTGCCACCTCAGAACTAATACTTTTATTATAATATACTCGTTATCCATTTGACCAGAAATTATGGATGTTTTATAAACTTACATCTAGGCTTAAAAAATATAAAACTGAAACCATAAGGTCAGCAGTAACACAAAACAAAATCAAAATAATAAAATAAAATAATAAAATACAACCTGATACAGCATCATCTTTAACTCAAAAAATGAGTTCTGGCAAAATGATTTCAGTTGTTTTTAAATAAGCAAAAAAGCTAAATTAATTTTAGAATGAAGTAACCAAAGTCAAAGTGAACATTTCCGAGCACTTAATCTATTCACTCTTGAGGAAAGACATGGGTTATAAGAACAAACATTTTTCTCACTATAAACTGCTCACACTGAAAATTATAATGCATTATAAAACATAAGCTTTTTCTGTAAACTGAGTAGTCATTCCATTACTTGTCTTTTTGAAATGTTAACATGTAACCAGCGAAATGCAAATAAGTAATTTAGAGTCGGTTTGTACCTTTATCACAACTTTATAATACTGTGTTACTGTCTAAATTTTTAAAGTAAAAAGTGGTTTTGATCTTTAGCACTTTCTACATCAAAGTATGTGATGTGCAAGTGGCACATTAAAAAAAAACAACAAAAAAACAATCTGATCATCTTCTTGTTGTTGGGTCATCTCTCATCACTGCTGTAAAAAAATACAAGAACATGTTTTAAAACTATCGCAATTTTAGGAGAACTCTTAAAATGTATTCTTTAATTCACATTTAATTCCACGCATATTTTATTACACACATGAACCTCTATTTTTTACTGACTGCACACAAAGGACAAAGTTCCCTAACGTGTGAGCTGTAACTAAGGCTCCATTAAAACTGATGTAGCAGTGTTATGAAATAATTTGCAGTTACTTACATCAAGACAGATCAGCTTAAATCAACCCATTGGTATTCTCTGTAGGTGTCTGGATATATCCATTAGCATGTCCATTTTGATTGGTTCTTGAAATTGCATTAATATAAGGAATTCCTAAACAAATACAAAATTAAAGACAAAATATTTAACTTGCATTATGTAAAAACACTCTCTGTACAGTGTGAATTTCTGCATATGATAGCAAAGAGAACCCTGTGTTCCAAGTTGTTATGGGCTTATGTATGCATCAAATATAAGTATTATGAATTCACAGAGACTTTATAATTCAGAGAAGCTAGTGATGTGCAGGAAAAAAAAAATTACGGAGAGGTATCAGTATGGCGTCAAAAGGGGTCCAAATGTTTTGAGAACTCAAAAACAGAATTCGTAAGAAATTTTGTTCGTTGCACATTTTTGAGCTTGTGCTTCTCATTTTTACGGTTGCGCTTCTCATTTTTGCGATCACATTCGATTTTTGTATTAAGGACCCAATTTAACGGGTGGGCGGGATCTAGACAGTAATTGGCTGCCCGAGAAAAGTCCAGCCCACCCAGCCATGTTACACTATGACAAATTGTGGATTAACACATTTTAAAAAGTGGGATTGGAAAAAAAAATAATGAAAATTAAAATAGCTGATAGAAGTAAACAAATGCTCAACTCATTTTTCAAAAACAAAACACATTTCGCGCAGATTCGCTGATGTCGCCGGATGCGTAGCATGACTGGCTGGGCTGGACTTTTCTCAAGCAGCCAATTATTGTCTAGATCCCGCCCACCCGTTAAAACGGGTCCTAAATACAAAAATAAAACGTGATTGCAAAAATGAGAAGCGCGAGTGCAAAAATGTGCAGCGAAGAAAATTTCTTACAAATTCTGTTTATGAGTTCTCAAAACTTTTGTACCCTTTTTGACGCCATATATCAGGTTCTGCAAATATTTATTTACCACATTTATTTTTTAAAAACCCTATTTATGTTTGGTATTACAAAACACACAAAGACCCACAATGACAAAAATGGGCATGACTATCATGACAGTGACCACACACTAAGGACACAACTTCAGAGGTTAATGTTGTGTTTACACAAGAACTCAAAATTACAGAAATATCAATCCAATATTAATAATTTAGAAAATTTGATATATAGTGGTGATATATTTTCATAGTTAAGCATGAAAAATTCAGCAAAATTAAAATCAGAATTTTCATGACTATTGTTGGCCAAATATTATCTTACTGCAACCTATATAATACATTCATTCATTATCTTCCGCTTATTCCTTTATGAGGGTCGCGGGGTGGTTCCCCATGCCCATCCTGTGGAGAACGTCTCGGGCTCTGGGCAGATACACCTAGGACATGGGGCCAATCCATTGCAGGGTACACACTCACTCACACAGCCACACACACATACACACACTATACAGGGCAATTTAGACCATTCAATTTACCTTAAATCCATGTTTTTGGAATGTGGGGGAAAACGGAGAACCCTGAGGAAACCCACGCAGACACGGGGGGAGAACATGGAAACTTCACCCAGATTGGGATTCGAACCAGGAATCTCCAGCGATAGGAGGCTAATGTACTAACCACTAAGCCACCGTGCCGCCCCCTATATAATACAATGCATTCTTTTCTTTTTTAAATTTTTCCTTAATGTTGTGTTTTTCAGTTATCATGCATCAACCTGTAGTTAAATAAGACGTGATGTTCTACTCACGGATTATCCTCTTCTTTGCAAGCACAAAAATGACCACTCCAACCAGAAGCATGATCATGACTCCAATAATTATTCCAATAATTAAGTCAGGAACCGCCGGGGTACAGTCAGTGCATTCTAAGGAGACTAAAAACAAAAACACTTAACAAATAACAACTTTCTAAATACATTTAAATATGTTTGTTTGCTGCTTTTATTTAAAGAATGATAGTTATTCTCTGTATACTTACTTCCATTTATGATTATAGGTTCTGGGAAAGTGCTGTGTTTCACATAACAATCATAAACGTCTATGTCTTTCTGATTGACCACAACACTCTTTCGCATCTGGTAGGTTCCGTCATTGTTAGGTCTGACACCCGACGATGTTACAAGATGTTCGGGCATAGACGTTTTGTACTTTCTCACATACAGCTGCACATCTGGAGGGTAAAAGCCAGTGGCCATGCAGGTCAGGATCAACTGGTTTGGATCCCTTATATATTTTCTGGTGAATTTATACACTTTGGGGGGAGCTGAAACAACAAAACATGTTTTACAGTAAATAAAATCGATTCCTTTTACTTCACTGATTTTCTATTAAATTACTATCTTATAAGGTCAAAACAACACAATAAATAAAAAAAAACAAAGAGTGAAAAAGACAAAAAAGTGGCAGCATGGGAATGAGACAGGCAAAGATTTTTCGTGTAGTGCAGCAATTTATGTTAAGTCTATTACTTACAGTGTTTTTTGAGTGTTTCCTTTCCATAATTCTTAAATTCCGTGAGCCACTTCACACACTCCTTCTCCAGGTAACTCTTGGTGTACTGGTTTAAAATGTCCACATCATCCCATTTCCGTTTGGTCGGCTCAGCAGCCTGAACTGGAGCAATCCACCTGGAGTTTTCGTCATCGAAGGAGAGGAACTCTGATCCATCATAGCTGTACTCATCAATGCCTTTCTTAAAAGTTACATTTCCATCTGTTCCTTCATTAATCACACAGCCATGTCTCCACTGAAGAACATGAAGGTCTACAGAAAAAACACAAAGTGAATACAACTGTCTCAACATAACACAACTTGTATTATTTTTCAATATAATTCTCTATTTACAAACCAGATTTACTGTGGCTCATTCTCTCCATCAGGATTTCCACATTCACCTTGAACCACTGCTCTTTGCTCTTGCGAGACTGAGTGCCTTTTTCCCAGTAATCTTTCGGCATGCTCTCGTTCATCCAGGTCTGCATTGGAACCTTCACCTGATCTTTACTATTGTAGTAATCAAGCTCTCTGTCATTAAGCATCCCCAATGCAGTAAACTCGTAGATTCCAGGCAGATTCAGAGGTTTGGAGAGAGCAGTATAGATGTAGAACAGGGAGTGCTCACCTACAGGAAAAAAATTGATTAGCACCCTGCACTGTGGGAACAAGAAACCTATAAGAAGATAATATTGCCCGAGCGTTTGTTTAAAATGACTGGTGTAAAGAAATAGTTCAAACACTGGGTAATTAAATTTTGTTAAGTTATATATTTGTCAGAATTAGATCAGGACATAATTAATCTCCAATGATATTTGTTAATTTTATATCCAAATTAACATGCACTTCTGACACACTAAGAAACAGTAAATACAACTTCATAATAAAGTTTGTTAACATCCTTTAAACTATAATATTATACAGTAAATAAATATAATATCTGCCTTTTTTTTAGTGTAGAAATAAAACCTTACTCTTTGCTTGCGAACAACTACAAAAGATGTTTAATATATAGTTTTCATTATATTTTGAATCTTTCTGTTGTCTCTAAAGCCTGTTTTAGATTATTGATTGGAGTGCTAACTGTAACATGCAATATTTTGGCTGCCAGACAAACAGCTAATGCATCCCTAAACCATAAGATGAATTTATTTAGTCAGGTGGTGTTATTATTTTTTGTGGATAGCTGTTTCCCTAAATAAATGGAAAATAAAAAGTAATGTAAACTTAGGTTGCATTGGTTGTTTGTGCAAAATGTAATATTGCATGTTACAGTTATCACCTAATAATCTAATCTTTAAAGATAACAAAAAAAAGCACAAGCTTCTTACAGAAAGACACTCCATTTTTTCAGTAAGGGAATTATGGGTCCTTTCTGTATGGAGTTTGCATGTTCTTTCCATGTATAGCTGTAAATCCTTTAGGAGCTTTACATTCGGTCATTTAGCAGATGCTTTTATCCTAAGTAATTAACAATTATCCCAATTTGGTTGGGGTCAGAACACAGGGCTGATACAGCAGCCGTAGGGGCCTTGTTTAAAGTGATAAAGTGATCTGTTTTGCCTACCGTGAATACACAGAGGACTTGTCCTCCACATGTACCCCATCCATGCAGTGAAACACACACAAATACACGCACTGGTGAAGTGAGCGCACATGCCCAGAGCAGTGGGCAGCCTTGTATATGGCTTTATCTGGCCAGCGCACGAAATGTTCTCCCCTGGATGGGCATGGGAAACCCCACCGCGACCCTAGTAGAGGAATAAGTGGAAGATAATAGATAGATGGAGGAGTTTCTTGTTTGTTCTACTGAGGCGTTGCTGTTCAACTTGGGATGGAACCTGGACTTCTATTGGACTGATACCATTGCAGTTAATGCTATAAATATGGACACTTGATCTTCAAACATTCTGTACATGGCTGTCCTCCACTGTTGGTGCTGCCCGGTCACTCAAGGAGGATGGGTCGCCCACAGAGCCTTGGTCCTCCCAAAGTTTCTTCCTGAAATAAAAGAGCTGGGCACACACACCCAGGACAGGGTGCCAATCCATCGCTGGACACACACTTCCTCACACTATATGGGACAATTTAGAGCCTTTACCGTGAATTTATGTTTTTTGTACTGTGGAAGGAAATCGGAAAACCCGGAGGAAACCCACAGGGACACCCAGATCGGGATTCGAAATGGGATTCCCCAGCACTATGAGGCGAACATGCTAACCACTAAACCACTGTGCCACCAATGAGTCTAAATTAATTATTCAAGTTAGAAATGAAGAATCAGATGCTCTTTCAATATTTTTTTCTGAATATTTAAAATCATAGAATTCAAAGATGTAGTGTACTTTTTTTTTCATGACTGTGAGTGTGTATCAAAATTCTTGTATATAGTCTTCACTGATAAACCACTTTTTATTTATAATAAACTATATGTTTTGTGATTCGCTAATAAACTATAAAGCATTAAATGACTGTTTTTTTTCTTTTTTGCATTATTCTTTATTCCTCTGTGTGATGCTGTGTTTTGCTCTTTAGTCGGAAACAGTAAACAGGTGACATGGCGGCTGACCGAATTCCGCAATGCTTCATATTCGTCGCAGTTTTGGTCTGTAGTGATATTCATGTACATGAATTACAAACATAAGGTTTACAATTGCTTTAAAATAACTATTTACTTTTTAAAAAAAAAAAGCTTTAACATTGAGTTTGCTAACCGCTTTCTAAAATTACTTTCGATTTCGAGGACTTCGTTCGTTATATAACTTACCTCCATAAACAGGCAGCCCGAATCCTGCAGCCATCAACACAACAACCACAGCGATCTCCATCCTCGCTCCTGTAGTTTTATCCATTATTATGAATCTTTACATTCGGTTTGTACAGATTAATCGCGCTAACTTGCTACGTGCCCCGCGAGTCCTGACTTTCAGAGAGAAAGCGTTTATTCCACCAATAAGAAAATCAGAAACGCAGCGTCATTTGTTGCTCGCTATTTTCTAATCCAGCACGTTGTAACAGCATTTTCAGTCCCAAAGCTTCCACGTGGTTATCGTGCGTCAATGTGTCCTCTATAAATAATATAGTTAATACTCCGTCAAATAATCCACATTATTATGGATATAATACACTTACCTCGGATGTAAAATAAAAAAAATATTACATACAAATTGAAGTAATGTGCAAAAGACAAGCAATTAAAAAAAAACTATACAAATCTTTTTCACTTTCACATTAAAATATGTCAAAATAAAGCAAAATTACAAGTTGTTTTAAAGTACTGTGAAAAGACCAAATACAATAATAAATGTACTATATATTTATTAAAACTATACATTTTTTTATTTAAGATGACGAAAATACGAACAAATGACAAACTCAGCATAAACAGTTAAAAAATCGGTTAAAAAATCGGAGATCATACAGGAACAATATCATGTGTTCATCTTTTCACATCTACAAGACTTAAATTTATGGAATTAAATCACAAGCATCGATTAGAAAAAACAATTCATGTGCATTTTTTAAAATAAAAAAATATATTAACCCTGTCAAAGCTAACTGTAAACAACTATTTCAAAAATATAATTATTTTCAAAACAATACAATATATAATGCAAATAGGAGTGGCACAGTGGCTTAGTGGTTAGAATGTTTTCCTCTCAGCACTGGGGGTTCCCGGTTCGAATCTTAATCTGGGTGGAGTTTCATGTTCTTGCCGTGTCTGTGTGGGTTTCCCCCGCGGCCCCCGGTTTCGGCCCACATTCCAAAAACATGGATTCAAGGTAAAATGTATGCTCTAAATTGCCCCATATAGTGTGTGGCTGTGTGAGTGAGTGTGTGCCCAGCGATAGATTGGCGCCCTGTCCTGGTTGTATCTGCCCATCACCTGAGACATTCTCCCCTGGATGGGCATGGGGAACCCCACTGCGACCCTAGCACATGATTAAGCGAAAGATAATGGATGAATGATGCAAATAAAGATGTTAGATGTTTATTGAAGTACAATTAAATTAGTAAAAAAATATATATCTATTATATATTTTTTGGGTGTAAAAGGTCTTTCGAGATGCTCCTGCATTTTACACATTATAGAATTAGTAAAGTTTTTTTTTTTTTTTACTTATTCAGGTTATCTTGCAGAAATTTATATTAACGTTAATAATATTTTGTGCCCCTCACATTGTACAGATGTATTAAATGGGTTTTAAATCAAAACTGTTTAATTTAGTTATTGGTAAAAACCATGAAACCAAAACATTCATAAAAGACACCAATAACAAACGTTATAAAGTATTATAAAATATATATCACATGAATTAATGTTTGTGGGTTTCATCATCAGTACAACTAATAAACTAACAAACCAATTAACCAAATTATTTAAGCCATGTTAAAACTTACTGTTCCAAATTTTACCATTATAATGTGCTTTCTATAAATAAAACCATTAAATGTACAAGTATTTCTTAAGGTAGTCATTAATTATTTGTGGTATCAGTAGTTAAAATGTATATTCAAATACTACCATAGATGGAAAGTTTTGAGAAGATGGAGTCATTTTGTATAAGACACCGTTTTTTTTTTTTATTATCTGGTGCCCAAATCACACTTCCTGAACCTCCACAGCTGAAACACAGCAATGATAAAAGTTTTAGCGTTCAAATGGTACATACTTTATCTTACATTTCCAAGACCAAATTCCCGGTGTGTGGTCTTTAATACTTTTTCTTAATACAAGACAATCTCATTTTATTATTGATTTTAACATTGTTTTATTCCATGTGACTAGTCATTTAAAACATGCCAAGACATAACTTTATATTGTGAGTTTCAGTTGTGCATGAATTAGCCCAACTAAAGGTTGTCTTTGCACACATGAAGTTTTTGTTGACTAATTTTGCCGAAGTTATGTATTGAAAGCATTCAAAAACAGTTCTCAAAAACATGCCAAAAATTAAGATCCTTAATTTTTTTTTTACTATATGATTTTTTTCCTAATAAAAAAATCACAAACTTTTTCCTATAGTACAAGGATAGAAACCATAGTAGAGTGTGAACTTTGAGCTCTAAGAAGGCACAAAATGAGAAGTCAATGTTAGTTTTTTTTAGGATAAAATAGACACTGTGTAAATGTAGTAAGTGTCTGATAAAACAATGTTATGTTTTTTACACATTTTAAAACCTTAAGCCAGTTTGAATCTAGTCTTGTTGAAATATGAAAATATACTTTTTCATTGAACTAAAGAAGTAATTAAAAAAAAAGTAATTGCAGCCTGGCCAGAACTGTAACAGTCATATGAAATTTATGTTTGAAACTCTGCAGAAGTACAAAAAGTGACAAACATGATATAATACAGTATACTTTAAGTAACCCATGCATAAATTGGACAAATATGATTAAACTTAAAAGGATTACAGTGATTTTTACCTTTACTAATCATCTTGACAGCTGCACTGTCTTGGGTTCTTTTCTCTAAAAAGCACAAATATGCCTTGAATGGTAATGCAGTTTAATTATAAATCATAGTAGGTCATAGTTACTGTAATCACAGCCATCAGTGGTCGAAAAATTGAAGATGCATTAGAAGCAATAAACTTTACACCCCCCCCCAAATCTCCAGACACACATTAGTTGTAAAGATAAATATAAAGAATTACCAGAATCAGTATTTATAAACATCTTTTTCTCATCCATGCTCTGCTGACTACTACTACTTGTTACTGAACTTTCAGGTGAGACATTTTCTGTAAAATTTAAAAAGACAAATATTATTTGCGTTCAACTTGAATATTGGAAAAATTATACATGCATGTTCAGTCGCACCAAACTACAAAAAATATCTAAAATAATTGCAGTACAATTAACTGTACAAACTAACTGATTTTCTAAAGAAGCATTTTTAACAAATTACCAAAACCCAAGAAATAAACAGCAAACCAACTAGATTGCTGCAATGCACATGTACTAATGATCCAATGAATTACTGAAAATAAGGCACATATAATATATATACACAAAATAAACTTTAATCAAGTGCACATGGTTTTAAGAAAACTGCTGTATCCCTCAGGAGAGAACAGAATGTATTACTACTTAAACTCAACTACGAATTTTGTTCATCTTTCTGTAGGAGTTTGCATGGGTTGCATGTCTGTGTGGGATTTCTTTGGGAGCTGCAGTTTCCACCCAAAAGGTATAACAATACAAAAGTTCCAAAGGGGTGAATGTTTGTGTAAATATATTTGTTTGTGTGTCTGTCTTGCAATAGACATGAGCATAAAAAGTTTTCCCAATTTTCCTTCCTATCTGGGTTAAGACTCTAATTGGGATAAGCAAATCAAATAACTAATAAACTATTATTACTTGTAGTAGTAAAAGTGATAATTATTATTTTTATTTTGAATTTAGTTACACTTGTAATTCATGCCAAAATAAGTTAGAAATAATTTTTACATACGTCTTCTTTTTAGTATTATAAAGATGATTGCTCCAACCACTAGAACCAGTACAATAATCCCTGCTGCAATAATGGCAATGATAGGAGTACTTGAAGAATCTGAAGAGACTAAAGTAACAACAAAAAATAAACTATTTAGTTCATTTTATTTAACTGTTATTTATAAAAAGTTTTGTTCATTTTTATGTGAAATAGTATTAAAATTTCTGTAGACTTACATTGTGTAATTATGGGTTCCTTTAGAGTGCTGTGTGATACATAACAATCATAAGATTTTATTTCTTCCTTTTCTTCGACTTCCACACTAACTGTCTTTTGATAGGTTCCATCATTATTGGGTCTTATTCCTGATGATGTAACAAGATGTTCTGGCAAGGAGGTCTTACATTTCCTCATCCTCACCTCTATATATGGAGGGTAGAATCCAGTGACCATGCATTTTAGAGTGAGTTTTCCTGCATCCGTTAATGATTTCTTTTGAAAAGTATGCACTACTGGTGGAGCTAAAGAAGGAAAAAAAACAGTTAATCAACCCAAATAAGAATCGAATACAATTACAAAGTAATCCTGCTGACACTTACTGTGATTTCGCAAAGATTCCATTCCATAATCCATAAATTCAGTGAGCCACTTAACACACTCCTTCTCCAAGTAACTCTTGGTGTACTGGTTTAAAATGTCCACACCATCCCATTTCCGTTTGGTCGGCTCAGCAGCCTGAACTGGAGCAATCCACCTGGAGTTTTGATCATCGAAGGAGAGGAACTCTGATCCATCATAGCTGTATTCATCAATGCCTTCCTTAAATGTCACACTTCCATCTGGTCCTTCATCAATCCTACAGCCATGTCTCCACTGAAGAACATGAAGGTCTAAAGAAAGGAAATGGGGACAATGGAGTCTTACTCTCCAACATTTAACATAATCAATGACTACATTCTATATGATTTATAAATTCACATACCAGATTTATTGTGTCTCATTCTGTCCATCAGGATCTCCACATTGACCTTGAACCATTGCTCTTTGCTCTTGCGAGACTGAGTGCCTTTTTCCCAGTAATCGTTCTGCATTTTTTCTTTCATCCAGGTCTGCATTGGAACCTTCACCTGATCTTCACTATTGTAGTAATCAAGCTCTCTGTCATCGAGCATGCCAAGTGCTGTGAAGTCATAGATGCCTGGCAGATTGAGAGGTTTGGAGAGAGCAGTATAGATGTAGAACAGAGAGTGCTCACCTATTGCAAAGAAATAATAAATGTGCAACTGTGAAAATGTGTTAATTTAATACACTGTCAAGACAATTCAAAACAACATATTATTTACAAAAAGTAAATCTATTGATGAGACCCACCACCCTCATATTTTAGTGTGATTTAGACAGTTAATGAACTGATTAGTTGGAACAAATAAACATATGATCATATATATCATACACTGCTCAAAAAATAAAGGAAACATTTGAACAACACAATGTAACTCCAAGTCAACCACACTTATGTGAAATCAAGCTGTCCAGTTAGTGTTCAACACTGATTGTAAATAAATTTCACTTGCTGTTGTGCAAATGGAACAGACAACAGGTAGAAATGAGAGGCACTTAGCAATACCCCCCCCCTATAAAGGAGTGCTTCTGCCAGCTGTGCCAGCAAGAAGGTTTGCTGTGTCGGTCAGCACAGTGTCCAGAGCATGGAACAGATACTAGGAGACAGGCCAGTACACCAGGAGACATGGAGGGGGCTGTAGGAGAGAACATCCGCCGCCTCATCAGGAG
>JAOUQT010331179.1:0-10786 GCA_025769995.1 Xyliphius kryptos
GGGAATCAGCTGATGAATGAGTAGCAAAGCAGCTGTGTGCTGCACAAAGGGAAACAAACAAAACAATGATGTAAACCTATACACACAGGTTCCATTCTTTTACTGGTAATGTGCAGCCAGTGGTTATAAGCATTCATTCAGTTTATTAAGGATTATTAATGAACTCAGAATAGAGACTTAGGAAAACCTGAGGGATCAGGAACTTATAGAAAGGTCATGAGAGTAAGTTTTTAAAGAAAGTAATACTGATGCTAAAAAGCTTAATCATAAACAGTTACTGTTATAAATGTGCTAAGCAGTGTCAAATAAATAATCCCATCTTTTAAATGAAGAGAGTTAACGAGTTATAACTAAGGCTGCTGCGATTGGCCAATGTAATCAAGGACGTAGACGGTGAAAATACATTTACATCAATATTTTAAGTCGACGTATCATTTTTGTTTGTAGTTGTAATATCTATTAATGTTCCATTTTTATATATTTTCTGAAGCGTCCATTTTCCAGCGTCCAAAGTTTCCAAATTATGGAGTTACTTTAAATTGGCGGAAGGCAACAGTTATTATATATGAAGGTACACTCAGCAAAACTTAAACCTTCAACGCTGCCTTCAACCTTAAACGTGAGTGCATTTCAAAGCACCGTGTTTCTATTTATGTTTTCTCATTAAAAGATGGACATCTACCTAAGATTTATTAAATAAGTAGCTATAGAATCAATGTTTCGATTAGATCCTGGGTTTATTTTGTGTCCTTGGTGCATGTTGGACATGTCCTTTACCTATGTGTTTTGTTATTATTCATTCATTCATTATCTTCCGCTTATTCCTTTATGAGGGTCGCGGGGGCCCATCCAGGGGAGAACGTCTCGGGCGCTGGGCAGATACACCCAGGAGGAGTGTTTGTGGGAGGAAACCGGAGAACCCGGAGGAAACCCACGCAGACACGGGGAGAACAAGCAAACTCCACCCAGATAGGGATTCGAACCGGGAATCCCCAGCGCTGAGAGGCGAATGTGCTAACCACTAAGCCACCGTGCGGCCCATTATTTTGTTATTATTTTAAGCACAATTCATGGTGTATGGAGTGTCATATATATATACAGCAAATAGTCATAATAAATAGCATTGCCACAGGAGGCTTCCCCTTTGTTTAATATGGAGAACGTTAATTTATTCATTCACTCATTATTTTCTGCTTAATCCTTGAGGGTCACGGGGGTCTCCCATGCCCATCCAGGGGAGAACATCTCAGGCACTGGAAAAATACCTCCAGGGTAGGGCGCCAATCTATCGCTGGGCGCACACACACACACACACACACACACACACACACACACACACACACACACAAACATACGCACACACACACAGACTATACAGGGTCATTTAGCATTCAATTCACAAAGCAACCATGTTTTTGGACTGTGGGAAAAACCCAGAGAGCATGGTTAGAACATGGAAGCTTCACCCAGATCGGGATATGAACCAGAAATCCCCAGCGCAGAGAGGTGCTAAACACTAAGCCACCGGGCCGCCCTATATGGAGAAATTACATTTGGTCATTTTTGCAGACGCTTTTATCCAAAGCAAAATACAAGTATCCCAATTTGATGGCTGGGGTCAGAACACAGGGTTGTTCTTTGGAGCAATGAGCGTTAAGGGTCTTAAATTATTTTTTGGACCCAAATTGGTAACGTCAGTGGACCTGGGATTTGAACCGCCAACCTTCAGATTGATAGCCCAACATCCTAACCACTGAGTTTGAATTTGATAAAGGGTTTAATAGAAAGGTGGATTTCTTTTGAAAGCACAATTACTGTTTGAATAAGCCATCTTTTGTTTGTTTACTATGCTGGCGAGTAAAGTTTTGCAGTTTGTAGTCAAAATAAAATGAGTAGTCATTTCTTTTCTTTGGAACTAGTCGACTAATCGACAAAATAGTTGATAGTCGAATCGATAGAAAAATAATCGTTAGTGGCAGCACAACTTATAACGCGACTATGATGGTTGTATGAAATGTTTTTGGCGGTACTACAGAGCAGTGAGCTTAACAACGGAGGACAGTGAGCTACTACGTGTTTGTAATATGGGTGTTAATGACGTGAACTATTATTGAGTAGGATTTAAGGATCTATAACAGCATACAAGTGAGTGTTACGTTACCTTCGTGCTGCAGGAGCCCCGAATATTGGCATGTTTATCATAAACATGGCAGCGGACAGAGGTGGTTCCCACGTCCACTGCCAGAATGAAGCCCTCTCTCCTGCACATGCCGTTCCTCTGCGTCCCCATCACAACGTCGCGCCGCGTTCACAGGGTCGGAAACGGGAAACGCAACGACATCGCGACACTCTCTTCCGCCGCCTTTTAGATCCAACTCCAGATTTACAGGTTTAACTTCAGAAACTTTACTTTCACTATTCCCGAGACAAACGCCTGACACGCGGATAACGTCCCCGCAAAGCTGATTGGCTCCGGCCAGAAGGCACGCGGCTAACAGTCGTCAAAAGCCAATTGGCTAGCAGGAAATATGCGTGTCACGTGTCACTATATAAACGCGCTGATAAAACCTGAGTTGTGTTTCATATTGCATTGTACAGTTCAGCCTTAGGTGCCCTATCTTCCAGTTTAAGAAGATTGTTTCGTGCGATTCGAAAGCAAAATGTTTTAATTACCAATCAATTGTTCGAATTAGCTTAGAATAGCTTGATTTAGATCGAATAAGCTAGTTTAATACGTCTAAGCACATGATTCTTAAACAATGATGCAAGCAGCACTCAACACATTCATCAGCTTAGATACTTTTGACATTATGACTTGCAACACTTCCCAGAACAAAATGGCTAAAATTATCGTGACGCTTCTTATTTTTATCTGTTTGGTTTTTAACTGATGGAACCGGCATTAAGTGATGTTTGTTATTTTTAGCGTACTGCACTAAAACAAAAGAATGGCAACATTTTTTTTTATTTAAATATTGTAATATAATACTGTAGGAAACGATAAAAAAAGAATAGTTTATTTGGGAATAGATTTTTAACTGTTAAAATAATAAGAACCAGGAAAAATAATGCACCAATAACATTTAATTTGAAGAGGAAAATTGCCGTCTAAAGTAAAACCACACAATTAAAAAGAATAAAATCCTCACACTGCTTCAGGTTTAATCACATAAAAGCAATAAACAAGACCTGTATATTAATAAAAGATGATCGAATCATTTAGGAGAGAAGACTCGAGTGAATTGGATGTTTCTGGATTCAACTCCTCATTTACAGTAATCAAACTTTACACATGGCACAATGCATTCAGACCAGTACCGTTCTCCTGGCAACCGCCTAACCCAGACTCGTCCATTAGATTGTCAGATGGAGAAGCGAGAGAACATTTGGCTAGAGAACGCGATTCCAGGCCAGTGGCAGTGTGCTTTACACCACTGATTCCCCACTTGATGTATGGTTTGGATGCAGCTGTTAAACCATGGAAACCCATTCCATAAAACTTTCTGCACACTGTTCTTGAGATAATCGGAAGACCACATGAAGTTTGGAGTTCTGTAGTGATCGACTGTGCCAGTAGGATAAATTTAATTTTACATAAAAGCAATGCAGTTGTAACATACACACTATCCATCTAGATTATGCAATGCTTTGATAATATTTTCCATTTAAATATACATGTAAGTATATGGTATAATTACATCTTAATGTCAATACATCTCAATTTTACATTGGTAAGTTAAAAATGAAATCAATCTCACAGACGGAAAGTCAAAGGGCTTGACGTGGTTTATAATGTAGCAAGAACACCAGCAAAATGGAAGGTTACCATAACAAAGGCTTTTATTCAAGTTTTATATACAGCACATGGTAAACAGAGGATTTATTGTCCTGTAAATGTGGTATATACATCTTTAAATTAGCTACCAAGTTCATTTCTGAATAACAGCGCCACCGTTCCACCTGGGTTCACACAGACTTATGGCAGGACGAAAAAAGACTTTACAGACGGTTTATAAAATAGCAATTCCATAAAATCAGATTCAAATGCAAAAATTCAATTTAAAAAAGCAGCGGCGTCATTGTGTACAGAAATGAAAATTGATTTCGCTAAGGTCTGTTGGACTAGTGGTGGGAAAAGGAAATCAAACAATTACATGTTTAAAATAGTCATTAAACATTAAAGAACTCAAACCAGTACTACTTAAAGAATCGTCACATGCGTGTGCTTTTAGGATAATCGACCGATTAAACATGGAAATAGGTTTGAGCAGGATACAGAATGAAAAAGATCTTACATGGTGTGTTACGACTCATCTGGTACATTGAATTCATCTCTTCATACAGTGCTGTGTTCAGGCCTGAGATTTAAATTTCAGATGTGAGATTATAAAGAGAGTCCATCAGAAAATGCATAGAGAACTTCAACCAAAGCTCACCATTATACATAAACAAAATGCAGGAGGAATAATTTTGCACTATGATCAGACCTTAAAAGAAAGAAATATATCTTGCACTGGCATCACCTGCAAGTGTGGAGTACAATGCATATCCACCTATAGATAACATTATGCAGCAGGGTCACAGTCGAGCCAATTTTAATTTCTTAAAAATCAGTGGTAACATCTTGGGGTTATATTAAATGTTAAGTGTTGTACTTGATAAGTAACAGCTCTGATACTTGAGATTAGTGATCACTTTCAATCGGCCCACTTTTCATGAATGTACCAAAGAATGTGTTCAGTTCAGCTCTGGGTATAGCAACATGTGGGTTTGATGTTACGCAATAAACCTTTAAAGGATTAAGAATAAATTGACCAACACCGTATGATAATCAATCTGGACCTAAAGCCAGTTATGAAAATAAAGCCCTTAACGCAAAATTATTATTGAAAAATAGACTAAAAACAACAGCAGCTGCTTGTGTTGCGAACAAAAAAAAAAATTGTGGGATGTCCTCCATGAGGAGCTTTAATGCAAGTTTTAAGCCAATTGCTTTTGGGACAATTTAAAGCAATCGAAATGTAAAATGTTTTAATGTAGCTCTTTAAAGAAACACACAACATTGAGTTATTTAGCATTCAATACTTGATACCTTGATAAAAGAAGCAGAAATTATAAGGAAAAATATTGAAAAAGTGTAAATTAAAACAAATATTGGTTTGAAGAAGCAAATTTTTGCTTAGAATTAAAAAAAGAAATGCAGCATTGAATAAAGAAATTTCGATCTGACTAAAACCATTATTTTAAAAATGTTTGGCACTAAAAAAAACAAGAAATTGGAAAAGCGAGACATTCTGTAATATCTTTGCTGTCTGTGAATATTATGTAGCACAGAGCAGCGTAGTGAATGCCCGTTGTGCCGGATAATAATCAGATCTAAAACATGAACATTAAAAATGTGCAGCAGCAAACCTCTCGCGCTCAGTCCGTCGCTTTAGCAGCATCAAAGTTGACGGCCAGTTTCCTGTGTTTGCGTTTGGATGCAGATCCGGGTGTGTGTGTGGGCTTAGGGGGTTGCTTGGGGGTTTTTGGAGTGTAGGGAGGATTGTCGTGGTCATCTGGGCTGATCGGTGGAGGGGTTTTGGAGGCAGACGGGACCTCAGCTGGCTCGGGTCGAGCGGAGTTTGGGTGATCCTGGTTCCGCCGGTCTGAAACTCTCTTCTTAGTCACCTGATATGAAAGCCAAAGATCAATAATTAGACTTTCATAATTAAAATTAAGCAATCACTTTATGGACAGGAAAAATTAAGCTCAATGCATCTTACATTTATATCTTCCAACCTTTATTTAATACAAATGTCTTTTTTAATAACTTCAATTGATTTGACATGTTATATTAGAGGGAGCAGCTGATTTCTGTGCTGATCAATTGTACATAGTATGTGTTGTGATCAGACACAGCACTTCTGTTGAAAATTCCAAATCAAGTCATATTGCTGGATTGAGAATCATGCAACAAAGAAAAAATTGAGTACACAGTGTCCTATAAGCACTGATAAGGATAAAAGGACAACTACCACAAAGTGTGCAGCAACTATTAAAATAATGTCTCTTATTTTTTATTTAATCAGCAAAGACAAATTTGTCAAGAGTGCACAGAGAGTAAACAATGTTTAAAATGTTTGGTGGCCTTACTGTAAATGATCCACTCAACACACACTACTCTTACCATTCAAACAGACCTTCCCCGAGGGAGTCCTGACCTCTAGAGAATGGAGTCAAATAACCAAAGAGCCGAACTACTGAGTGCTTTCAGCAGTATTAGCTGCTGCTAATGATAAGGCAATAACACCAACCAAAGCCATATATTACAAAATGCACTGGTTTTGAAAGTGGGTCTGTTTTTGTAATGAAGTGCCTTAGAAGCAACCGATAATAAAAAAAATTTCCTTTAACAGGTATATACTTCTTGGAATCCGTTTTAAACCAGAAACAGGTTTTGATACCCAACCCTATTGTTTACTGATGCTATACCTAAAAATCTTCAACCAATCACTTAACAGAACCCTAAAGAAAAGAACCACGATTTAATATCCACCGCTTCCAGACATTCAGGTGTCTTAAATCATTCTCCATCAGTTTTTCCAGGCTTAGGTGTATTTGCATGGTTTACATAATTGCCTTTTTGTTGAGCGTGTCACTAGAGGTTTCTACTAGAAAACAGACCATAAAACGCTCATCGTTATTCATTCATTATCTTCTACTTAATCCTGTACTAAGGTCACGGTGGGGTTCCCTAGCCCATCCAGGGAAGAATGTCTCAGGCGGATACACCCAGGACACACTCACACAGCCACACACGGGGCAATTTAGAGCATTCAATTTACCTTGAATTTATGTTTTTGGAATGTGGAAGGAAACCGGAGAACCCACAAGCAGACACGGGGAGAACATGGAAACTCCAGATTGGGATTCGAACCGGGAAACCTCACCGCTGAGAGGCAAATGTGCTAACCATTAAGCCATCATGAACTTCAAGATTGATTATCCGATTTAACGTTCGGATAATTCTGTAATCGTACCAGTTCATGGTATTTAAGGCTCCTTATATAAACGTGGTTTCATCATTGACTTGAATTGGCTGAGCCATTTGTCCAGCTGTGACATTATTGACAATAAAGCACACCCCACAATGCATGAGTCACAATACATTATTTTAAACAAATGTACCACTAACGAAAATACAGATTTATATAAACAGCAAGCCAATTCCTGATGAGCACTAGGCCTATTGGAGCTGTTATAAAGTGTTTTGTGTAATAAGGCTACTAGATTGCTTTATTTATTGTTATAGAAACTATCCTGTTACTCAGCAATCAATGATCACTTTAAAGCCTTTTTTTGGTGATGAACATATTTATGAATCAAATCTTGTTTTTAATTATAGTCTGTTTAACTGTTTTACAAAAACAATAGACACTTGAGGTTGTCCATTAAAAATCACAGGAAAAAGTTGTAACATCACTCCGCTTTGCATCGTAATAATCACCTCACCTCTTTCCTGTGATTTCCTAACAATAATGTATGCCCTCTTCTGTGCTATTGCTTCCTAAGAACACATGCTGATTCAACAACGTAACCCGAATAACCTACTGTGCCTGTACTGCCTCATTCTATTTCCATGTGTACTGATATGTAAGGCGGTCATTATGTGTATGCAGTCGTAGTAAACAGCAAGCGATCTATAGCCAAAGTAAACAATTTCACACAATACTTATGACCAAGGAATGATCTGATCGTTGATTAACGATATAGGATGTTCACCCAGTTTCCGAAAAACAAACACAAACATGAATTTATCATGAGTTTAGTTTATCGATTTTCAAAAACAATTAAAAGTAATGATGAGCTCCTGCCTGTAGAGGGACGAATTGGTTGTGAGTGCCGACATGAGGCTGAGGTGAAGGTACTCGTGCGCCGGGAAACGTTCCACTGTAGAAGGGTGATCCCTGGGTAGGAAATGGCATTCCCCATGGCATTGGTGCATAACCTTGAGGAGGCATCAAAAGACCACCTGTGTTAAATAAAAAAAAAAACCCACATGAGCAACAGATTTATAGATATTAAAATAAATGAATTTGCCATTTCAGAGTCTAAGCATGATGTAGAAATAAAAACTGACTCTTGAATTTGCTATGCTTAAATAATAAATACACTAATCATACACGTCATGATAAAACGTGAACACAAAACACAATAGGTCTTTAAAAGGTTTAAATTGACGCGTTATGACGAGTATGATAAAAACTGATTTATTAATTCATTTCTTTTTGTATCCACTAAACTCAATCAGGGTCACAGGGAAAGCTAAAGCATGTTCCAGAAAACATAGGGAAAGATCTTGGATGTTTAACCATGTTTAGGCCACCAATTGCAGACAAACACATTTAAATATACAAAAACCTAATGATCATTCTCCTATCCCGCTCTAGTGTACTAACAAAAGTTTGCAGCAGCCAGAACCATGACGACATAAAAAAAAATTGTTTTCATATTATGTAAACCCTTAAATGTTATAAAACACTGTCTTTGTCTGGCTGCGCCAGCTGGGAAGTTTGAGTTTCAGACATTTTCTGACTGAATAGGCAACTTAAAGCCCTCATTCTCCCAGTCTGACTACTGCAATTCATTGCTTACCTGTCTCACTCACAGATTGCATGATCAAGCCTCTAGATAATACACTTAAACCAACCCAAATGACTCTTGTTTCTCCACTACTCATTTCTCTCCATTAGCTGCCACCAGGTGCCTGAACCTCACTGCGGTGATCATTCTCACTCCGTGTCCTTCACCCACTGCTAAATGGTGAAATGAGTATCCTAACTCTGTCCGTAATGCAGATATATGAGAGTTGTCTTTAAAAACCAGTAATACATATCTAATAAAATCAATACAATTGCAAACGCTTGAAAGGGAAAAAAAAATGTTGGGGAGGAAAAATATGTATCCAGATCAATGATTTTGATTCAGAATACTGCTGGTCCTTGATTTACTGACTTGTGTTGTTGTCTTGTAAGTAGTTTTGGACAAAAGCCTCTACTTAATGTGAATGGAAAAATGAATGACGAAATACAAGTGTTAAACCGTTTGAACATACATGACATCATATCAGAATGATGAGGGGCTCGGGGTCTGCAGATAGACTCTTACAAAAATTGTGACACTGCAAAATCCACACATCAAGAACCTTCTCCGGTCCAGGACAGAGCCCAAGAATATTAGGCGATATTGAAAGGCAATATTGTGCCAATGAGCCGGCTCAATTAAATACAATTCAGAGATTCAGAGAAAGGTCTTTATATTGAATGGTAGTCTGACCACAAAACAACTGGTCTGAACTACAAATTTCTGTTAAAGCTATTTAACATTAGTTTATGAAATACCTAAATAAGAAACTAATCTTATATTTTTTATCATGCGTTTATTTTAAGAGATCAGTTTGTTTTACGAAATAAGTAAATATATTCTTTTAAACCAGACTCCATAATATTTACAGACAAATAGTCAAATAGTCAGAAACAAACAGTTAAAAGACATACACGGTTAATGTGTAACTTTGTCACTAGACTGTTAAAAAAAAAAAGGTTTGAACAAATTTTTTTTAAATGTGTGGTTAAGGGCTGTTTTGAGACTGGCACCAGAAATGTTTAATAAAACACAGATAAAAGAGCAAATACATTCTGAATGTACTTTCTCTAAGTAAAGGTGCTAGTTTATACAAGTCTGGTGCACCGTCGATAGCATGTAACAACATTCAAGAGCAGATTTTTATAGTCGGCCACCCGAAATTGTAATTATTATTATTTACTAATGTTATATTTACACACAGGAGTGTGCTATTATTATGACTTCCTGTCTTCTAAACGTGTAGGGCAAAATTTGGGTTAGTTTAGGTTTTTTTTGTCCTGGTTCTGGAGCCACAGTGCCCTAGACATTTAGTGTTGTTCCTGTTTTACCACCCAATTTTATTTAATAATTGGTAAATAGGGCAGCACAGTGGCGAAACCCCATATGGTTGGAGTTTCGATGTTCTTCCTATGTCTGCGTGGGTTCAAGGTGAAATGGCTGGTCTAAATTGCCCTAATCTAAACTGCCCCTATATAGTGTGTGTGTGTGTGTGTGCATGTGTGTGTGCATGTGTGTAAGGGTCGGAATGAGTGTGCCCAGCGATGGACTGGTGCACGGTCCTAGTTCTATCTGCCCAGCACTCCAAACGTTCCCCTCTGGATATTCATTGGGAACCCCACCCCAGACCCTAGTAGAAAATTAAGTGTAAGATAATGAGATGAGATGAGATAAGATCTGTAAATGTATTGGTTAGTAGTGTCGGATATGGAAACGCTAAAGCTATTTAAAAATTATTAATATTTAAAGCAAGTGTTTAAGATAAATGTACTACATTGACTTAAATGATAAATTATTGTTCTGGCCTTTGAGATAAACACTAGCATTTTGATTCGCATTTTAAAAACATCAAAACAAAATAAATAAAACATTTGTGGTTCAGCCTTACTGTGACATGATTTGTCTAGAGTTACGTGGAAGAATTCGAACACCCTGTACAAAGTCCTGATCCAACACTTAGTAAACCTATTTGTGATACTGAAATACTCAGAGCCAAACCGATAAAAACAGTATGGGAAATTAAAGTTGAGTAAAAACAATAAACTGGTTCCATAAGCCTAAGTCGCCTGGATTGCATCAAGTCATAGGATAGGATAGGATCGTCAATTCCACAGTACATCTTACGACATACCGAGAATCAAGATTACGTTACTTTCTCTCC
>JAOUQT010331187.1:0-13418 GCA_025769995.1 Xyliphius kryptos
AGCTCTGCTTCGCACCACACTTTGCTTAAATCTTTCTGCGATGATTGTTTTACTCTTCAATATTTGTTAGAAAGTCTTTTCTTTGATACCCTTTGAAACTTTGTCTTAGTTAAAAAAAAGCGTTGTTAAAAGTAAAAAAAAGTCTCTCTCTCTCTCTCTCTCTCTCTCTCAATGTGTCTTAAAAGGTCTCTTCTTGATACCCTTTGAAATGTAACCTTTGTTAAAATAAAGCATTGTTAAAAGTTAAAAAAAAAAAAAACATGAACATGGAACATTCTTTTAGAACATGCTATCTCTTAGATTCTCCCTTGAAGAGATTCTCACCTTGAACTGGAGAGGGGCAACTCCTTTTTGGAGATGGGAGAAAAATAGCTTAAATGCACAGTATAAAAGAGGGAGTCAGACAGACATGGATTTTGAAAAACAGAGAGCTATAGAAACAAGGCGGACAGGCTCTGTGCTGTTCTTCCCAGATCTGTTCAATAAATATAATCTTTGTTCACTTACTTAAGTGTCTATCTCTCTCCTTTCAAACCAACATGCGGACAGTTTTGTCCAACAATGTTAAAAGGGGGCCAGGAAGGAAGGGGAACTGGAGTGCACTTGAGAAACCAATCATAATTTTTTTTGATGAATGAGAAGCGTTTTTGTGTCTGCCAAAGAAGCAAGAGTTAATGGCATTTAGGAGGTGAGCAGGTTAGTTATCTGTCTATAAATACTGTTTAAGAATAAACCTAGTTTAAATAAAAATCTGATAGCACCACGTCTGTTTTCTTTCGAGCTCGATAATCAACAACTTAGGTGAGAGCTGCAGGACCAACTGGCACTCTACATCTTGGTGGAGAATAACGGCGATGCAGGGCAGGTACGCTGACTTAATTTTACTCATCTGCCTTGAGTAAAGAGCTCTACCCAGCTCTGTCAGAATCAATACATATTTAAAATGTAATTCTGCTTTTACCACTAGATAGAAGCACCATTCTAATACTATCTGTGTCTGCCTCTGTACCTCTGGCAGAACTGAGCAGATATCGGTAGATATTCAGAGGCAGCTTGGAGGCAGCAGAGAGGCACAATCACAAGCTGTTTAAGCTTAAATTGAAATTTCTTAAATGTAAGGAATTATATACAGTTGAAACAGGGTTGAAACAGGGTCCTGTTTCAACCCTGTGTTCTGACCCCAACCGAGTTGGGATACCTGTAAGTCGCTTTGGATAAAAGCGTCTGCTAAATAACTAAATGTAAATGTAAATGTAGTTTGTTCAATTTTATCTCAATCTTGTCAGTTGTGCACATCTGAGAGGCGTATATTCATTACACTGCCAGCTGAAAAATGAAGCTCATTGTGAGACAGTTTTATATGTGTATTTTTATAAAACTTTTGAAAAAATGTCAGGAGGAACTATTGACTGTGGGCGTCTTCATTTTGGAAACCCCTGCTAAATGAGGTAAGCCATCATTCTCAGGAAAACTAATTTCAGTGTTAACAGAAGTCATCAGGGGTCATTGCGTTCGTAATCGCACCCTTAGCTATTTTTTCCTGCACCACCAGCGTCAACTAAAAGGAAAGTCATGTTAGTGTGCTTGGTTGAATGATACTTTTTGTTTGCAGGCGTAGAACTACAATTTTGATGTATTTATTTATTTTAATTTATACTTTTTACTCAAATATGTGTGTGGGATGGCACGGTGGCTTAGTGGTTAGTACGTTCACCTCTCAGCGCTGGGGATTCCTGGTTCAAATCACAGTCTGGGTGGAGTTTTTATTTTTTCCCGTTTCCTTCGGGTTCTCCGGTTTCCTCCCACATTCCAAAAACATGGATTTAAGGTTAATTGACTGCTATAAATTGCCCCTATAGTCTGTGTGTGTAAGTGTGTGCCTGGTGCTAGATTGGCACCCTGTCCTGGGTGCATCTGCCCAACGCCCGCGATATTCTCCCCATAATGGGCATGGGGAACGACCCTCGTAGAGGACTAAGCAAAAGATTAAGAGGATTAAGCCTTAAAGCGACTAATAGAATAGCTTATATAATGGCTACTCAAAAAGACCTTTACTAAAATTGTACTTTATTAACTTTGTATATTGATAAAATAATCAAATTTTATACAGCTATAAAACACATCTGTCTATAAGCATAGATAAAAATATCTAGATGATAAAAACCAGCCGAATGTAGGTGATTGCTTTGAAAGATTTAAGTACCTGCCAGCAGAATGTCACTTAATTCAGTTGCCTTTATTGATGACGGAGATGGATCGGTTTCATCACAGAAAAAAGAATGTTGAATATATGACGTCACTATAGAACAACTGACGAGAACGTTCAGGAACTTGATTCATTCTGCAGATTCGAGCTTTCTGTGATCAAACATGAACGACACTGAGATGTGCAGCGCAAAGGAAAGCGATCGGGAGCCGAATGCTGAAGCTGCAGAGGTGAGAAGTGCAACAGGTTAACCTCATCAGCCCACCTTTCCATAAGAACAAGCTTAAAGTAGCATATACGGCTTCAGCTCACAAACAAAGCGGCGGAGAACATGCCAATAGACATTTTTCTCTGTGTAGTTTCATGTCTATAGACAGCCGCACAGAGTCCAGAACAGTGACATCACGCGAAGCAGATTAATAAAGCACTTAAAGACGTTTGACATGGAGCGTCGAAGGAACGAACCAATCAGCATTAGAATTTCTTTAAGGAAAAAAAACGAAAGAAAGTAAAGTGATAATGGTTTAATATTCTGTAGCCGTTACTGTGAAACGTAACGGAGCTAAACGTCTGAGCTGGCGTGTACTTTAAAATAAACGTGTCTGGCTTTTAAAACGAATCTACGGTTTGCGAGAAAGAGCTGGTTAAACTGGCCTCTGATGCGGTGGTCCCTGCAGTGCTGTTCGGGTTTCGGGTGATGCACAGTGGGGTGTTGTTGCTCAGGACTGTACAGCCCCCACATTCTGACCTCTGCTGCTGCTCACTAAATCACTGCTTCACCTCTGCTTCCACAGGCCAATGGAAAATCTTCATTTGGAATGTCAGTGTTCAACCTGAGCAACACCATCCTGGGCAGTGGGATTCTGGCACTAGCCTTTGCCATGTCAAACACAGGAATCCTTCTGTTCATGTGAGTTGTTCTGCAGAATTTTAATTCTAATAAGGTTTGATTTAAATGCAGCAGGTCATCAGTCTTGCCCAAGTATAGACTGATCAATTTTGAGAATTGATACGATTTTATAGAGACTAGTTTTTTTTTTTAAAATGCAGATATTTTACTTTTTGAAATATCTGGACAGGTTTACATTTCATTAATGGACATGTATTAATAAAGTTGTGTATGATGTAAGAATGCAGCAGATGATCAGGGGTGTTCAAATGTTTTGCAAAGAGGGACACATTTGAAATTGACGAAACCTGGGGGCCAATAGTTCCTTCTGACATTTTTTCAACTTAAAAGTTGCTGCCCTGATCGTTTCCATAGCAGGGAGTTTTGATCTGCCACCGTAACTTCGGCTTGCTCATTGGGGTTCAGGTTCATAACTCTGTAAAGCTCAACAACGCATTGCTGTTTAACTTGTTGAATTTGAACTTGCTTGAAAAGTTTTATAAAAAAATACACACTGTTATAAAACAATTTTCATTTTCATAATGAGCTTTATTTTTAGCTGGCAGTGTAATTCAGATGTGGACAACTGACCAGAGCCAGATAAAATTAAACAAACCATACATTTTAATTTAAGATCAAGCAACTCCTCTGTCCCATTCATGTTGTCAACACCTCTTTATAAATAAGTGATTGGGTCAGAGGCATGGCTGCTTTTAACTCAGACTAATGAGAAATAATCAAAAGCCTCTCCGCTGCCTCTTAGCTGCCTCTGAATATCTGCTCAATTCTGCCAGAGGCACAGAGGCAGACAATGATAGTATTTGAATGGTGCTGCCATTATGTGTTAGATGCAAAATTACATTTTAAATATTTATTGATTCTGACAAAGGGCCGTTTGGAATGTTGGGGCGAGACTTGAGACATGCCTGGCACACAGGAAGCAAAGCATGTACATTTTCGCTGAGTGCACCACATAGCAGGATTTATTTATTTATTTTATACCATCTCCCTTGTGTTCTTCTACTTTAATCTACTTTAACCCCTCATTCAGTTCCTAGCGCCAGGCTGAAGGAGCAGAAACAACAGAAACACACAAACAGCTGCTCATGTCAGAGCCTCAGACTTAGTATAAGAATGGTGCTGCCATTATGTAGTAAAAGTAGTATTACATAAAAAAAAATAGTATTTATTTATTCTGACAGAATTATAAGATTGATGTTGCAAGCCATTTATGGTCCGTAGGCCAAACTTTGGACCTGCCTGCTGTAGATGAAAAAAGTGAAAGTTATTAAGATTAAACGGTGAAAGAACAGGAATTTTTTAATGAGCGCCCCTAGTGGAAGAAAGTTTTAAAACTGAGTACTGAACGTTGTGTGTGTTTTGCTGTCTGTATTAAAATATTGGGATGTTTCGGTATGTTCAAATAGCTAATCAACTCTATATAAAATGAGTAGTTACGCTCCTAAAATCTAAGCGGCTGAGCCGCTAACCTAGCCGTTACATTATTTACAATAAGCCACACCTCTGACCACTTCACATTTGTATCAATGGGATGTAAAATGTATTATTTTCTTGAAGTTTTTCATAATCGCATTCTGTTATTTAAGTATTTAACTGTTAAATCAACCAAAAATCTTTTACTTGTGGTCAGGTTTCATTTAAAAAATGGACTGGATTATGTCACAGAGAGTGGGTTCTTAGCAATTTTGCTTTGTCAATGCAATTATAAATCAAACCTTGTTTTTTTTTATTATAGTGTGCAACTGTTTTATTAAATGAATAAGGCACTCGAAAAAAATAAATACATTTTTAAAAACATAACAGATTTTTTTTCTTATTTCTTGCCACTGTCACCTCGGTGTGCTTATTGGGGGTTCAAGGTCATAACTCTATAAAGCTGCTTTGTGAAAACACACTTGTAAAAAGATCTACATAAATAAATTACTTGAACTTGAGGGTGTGCATTATTGTAAATAAATAATCCACGGAAAGAGGTGTTACTATACACCATATATTGTGTGCTGTGCCTAACAATACATTTTTATTGGTTTATTCACAGTAATGCACGCCCTCTGGCACCTTATTGCTTTATATAACATGTGAATTAATACATACAACACGTACAACATATTTCACCAGGACAAAATTAAGAAAAATAAACAAGTGAGAAAAAACAGCACTTTGTGCTTCAAACCACTAATGAGTGTTATTAAAGAAAATATTATAATGACTGTATAAATAATTTCTAGTTTATTTGTTTGTTCTTGTAGAATTCTGATTACAGTGATGGCGATTCTTTCAGCTTATTCTGTGCATCTGATGATAAAATGTGCTGATGTGGCAGGTAAGTGGTTACTTAGCAGAGGTACTAATATTATCATGAGAAAATTTTTTTCCTTCCTATTACCTGTGTATGTGTTGTAGTACATATTGTTCACCAGGAAAGTGTTAATTTTGTTGTTTAGGAATTCAGGTGTATGGACAGTTGGGGTCTCTCGCATTTGGCACACCTGGAAAACTTGCAGCCATCAGTGCCGTTTCCCTAAATAACATTGGAGGTGGGATGATGGAATGTATTTCACAGATTACATGCATGTCTTGATGTTAATAAGTGATATATTTTTTTGATCCAATGAGCACAAAGCTGATCATGTCATATTGTTTTACAGCCATGTCCACCTACTTATACATAGTGAAGAACCAGCTTCCCTCAGTAATAGATGGTCTGCTAAACAGAAATGAATATTCAGAGTAAGAACACAATATCTGGATTTGATCAAAAAGCTTGTTATAATTCATTCATTTTTTTCTTGACCAAACTCCTGTCGTTTCCTTACAGAGAGTGGTTTCTGAATGGAAGCTACCTCATTATGATCGTCAGTGGAAGCGTGATCTTACCTCTTTGTATGATGAGACGACTTGGTGGGTTCATTCTTCATTTTATTCTCTTTGTTATTAACTGTGATAACATTTTGTTATTAAAGGTTGTTTTTATTTTCACAGTCAGTTTTGAGCTTTTCTAAAAGGGAGTCGTTTACAACAATGACCCCTAGGTACTATGTTATTCTTAAAGTTCAAAATTGAATGTGTACAGGATACCTCGGATACTCCAGTGGACTTTCTCTGTTGTGCATGGTTTTCTTCCTTATTTCAGTAAGTCTTTATTTAATGGACTCATCCATATGGACCTACAAACAGATTTAGTGATTAATAACCAGTATTTAAAAGTAAATGCATGATTTTGAGCTATCTACATATTTGATTTCCTGTCTCTATAGGTTATCTACAAGAAGTTTGTTACCCTGTGTGCATCTGAAGGCAATAACTTCACCACCATCACGCCAGCCTTTAACAGCTCAGCCTGTAAGAGCATCTCTGACGCTAAACTGATGACTCTGACTGAAGAGGTAAAACATTGAGCTCTTATGCTCCTTATATCAGAAGAGCAACGGTAGACACACACATACACTAAGTGAAGTGAGAACACCCCTATTCATGTGTGCAGTGCCAGGAATGAATTGTTAATTGACATAGCAGTGTTTTTAAGAGTAACTGTAAGTAATATTAAAAATAGGGAAATAATAGTGGTTATGGTGTTATGTGCTGTGTTCAAAGTAAGTCAGCTCTTTTGTCAGAACTGTATGCAGGACATACACAGTAATTAAATTAGGTTTTCTCAGACCCACAGTGAGATAGTAAACATTTTACACACATTAAATACACATTAATTGTAAGATTAGAAGGATATTTACCTGAGGAATGGAGTTTATCATGGTTGAGATCGGTGGATCTGGATTATATCCAAATATAATCAGTAGAGCAAACTGAATGAGCAAATAGATCTGTAGTGTATGTCCAGTTTTCAAATTGCAACATTCACTAATGAGTGTGTGTGTTTTATATGTTTGTGTTTAATGAGTGGTCCTGAGTTGTGAGTTAAGAGAGGGAGGGGAGGCAGAGCAGGGAGAGTGAAGAGTGTCCTGACTGTCTGAAGAATGAAGATGTCCCTCAGTCTGCTGGTTCTGGCAGCAGGCTGAAGAGCTGTGAAGCGGGTATGTAGTGGGGATCACTTGCCATGCAGAGGGATTAACAATAGAGGCTGGTGCTGTGTGGGTCTGGCAGTTAGTTAGAACAGTGCCAACGACCTTCTCGGCTGCTCTCAGTATGCGCTGGAGGGTTTTGTGGCATGATGCAATACAGGCGCCGTAACACACTATGACGCAGCTGCTCAGGATGCTCGTGATGATTAACTTCGTTCCTGTAGTTTGTCTCCTTATTGTGGTTAGACAAACTTAGTGAAGAAGTTGGAGCTGGGAGATGGTGTGCAGTCATGTGTCAGCAGTGTGAATAGTAGTGGGCTCAGCACACATACCTGAGGGGCCCCTGTATTCAGTGTGATGGTGCTGGATGTGTTACTGCTGACCTGTCCTGCCTGTGGTCTCCCAGTCAGGAAGTCTTTACAGCCAGTTGCACAGCGATGTGTTCAGACCAGACTGTCCAGTTTGAGAATGAACGGTTGGGGTAATGGTGTTGAATGCCTAGCTGAAATCGATGAACAGCATCGAACATAAAAGTCCTTGGTGTCAAGATCTATGAGGGCTGTGTATAGTGCACTGGAAGGGCTCCAGTGTGGCTGGGAGGGCAGACTTGATGAGTTTCATGGCTAGCCGTTCTAAGCACTTCTTCAAGATAGGGGTGTGTGCCACCAGGCGGTAGTTATTCAGATAGGAAGGCAATACTGTTTTTTGGGTACTGGGATGATGGTTGAAGCTTTGCAGCAGGTTAAGACAAAAGCCTGACTTGGCAAGATGTTAAAAATGTCCGTGAAGACATCTTCGAGTCTGTATTCCTTGCCACAGACTCTCTGTCACACTGCTGTCACTAAAGCAATGAGCAATCTTCTTTCTTAGCCTTCCTGATGCCCTGGGACAGGTTGTTTCTGTCTGTCAGACCCACCTCATTCTTGATATGAATGCTACATTTCTGGCTTTCTGAAGCCTGTAGACCACTTTTGTTAGCCATGGCTTCAGATTCGCCCAGACAGGGATAGTCTTGAGGTCAGTTATATTGTCAATACACTTGGTGATGACTTGTATGACCAGACTGACTTGTTGGAGGGGAAGGGAGGGGAAGGCTCCTCTTATGCTGGTGTAAACTTGGTCCAGTGTATTGTTTCCCCTTGTTGGAAAGTCTATGTGTTTATATGTTTTTGGAAACATGTTCCTTGAATAAGCGTGGTTGAATTCGCCAGCCAGGATGAGAAATGCATCAAGGTGGGATGTCTGCTGCTCACAGATGTGCAGATTTAGATCATTTAGTGCCTTACTTCTATCTTTAACGTTGGAACAGAGACGATGAAAGCAGCTGTAAATTCCCTTGGTAGATAGAAATGGTCACAGACCAAAAGGTGTGGGATACAAATGCTAGAGTGGTGCTGATTAAACTTTGGCTTTGTGATTTGCAGGCTGCATATACCATCCCTATTCTGGCCTTTGCCTTTGTGTGCCACGCATCAATTCTGCCCATCTACAAAGAACTGAAAGAGTAAGAGTGCATCACATACACACACACACACACCTGTAATACACACACCTATAAAAACTGTTGGACATAAAATTAATTCCAAACAAAAACCCTGTGCTTTTTGTCATTTATTTTACTTATTTTAGTGCCAACAGGAGAAGAATGCAAAATGTGACCAACATGTCCATTTTGGCCATGTCCATCATGTACGTTCTCACTGCCATCTTTGGATACCTGACGTTTTACGGTAAGCATGCACATGAAACCTGAGATTTTTAATTTTTTTTTACATAGAAGACTTGGGCGGCACAACGGCGTGTAGTGGTTATCACGTTTCAGTGTTCTCCCCGTGTCCGCATGGGTTTCCTCCGGGTTCTCCGGTTTCCTCCTACCATCCAAAAATATGGATTCAAGGTCAATTGAATGTTCTAAATTGCCCCATATAGTTTGTGTTCGTGTGTGTGGCTGTGTGAGTGAGTGTATCCTGTCTACCCTGGTGTATTTGCTCAGCGCCCAAAATGTTTTCCCCTGGATGGGCATGGGGATCGCCCCCGCGCCCCTAGTAGAGGAGTAAGCGTAGGATAATGAATGAATTAATGAATGAATAGAAGACTCACGGAGCTCTGTGTGCAGATAATGTGACTGAAGATCTTCTGTTGAGTTACCAGAAGAGTGACACACTAATGCTGTTTGTGCGTCTGGCAGTTCTGTTTGCAGTGGTTCTCACCTTTCCTGTGGTTCTTTTTCCGGTAAAACATAAACATTCATGTATCTGCATTCAGTAATTCTAATTGTTTAGTTGATTGTATTATGAGTCAGAAGATAAAAGTAGTACTTATAAGCAGATGTTTATTGCTGGTTACAGTAGAATTTGTGCATGTTTGTTCCCTCAGGTTCGCCGCGCAGTCTCTCAACTACTCTTTCAGGACAAACCTTTCCACTGGGTTCGACATAGTTGCATCACAATTTTTCTTATCATTATCTGCAACATTCTAGTCATCTTTGTGCCGAACATTAGGGAGATCTTCGGTGTCATCGGTCAGTTTCTTAGTCTGTGAATCAAATTCATTAGAACTAAAGAAAAATGTTTTAGCACTGTTTCATAAAATTACCTGCAGATGAGAAAACGTCTTTAAAACAAGCAGAGTTTGGCTCAGTTAAAAGACTCATTTCCCTCATTACTAGTTTACCTAGCTGAGATTAAGCTGAACTAGGTCACTAATCGGAATGATCCAGTTTTTCATACACCAATAATGCACTTCTGCCCCTTCTTTAAACCAAGCAGTGGTTTTTAATGTATAACCTAAACTTAACTTGTGCTAATGGCTTTGTCTTTGCAGGAGCCACAACTGCACCCAGTCTGATTTTTATACTGCCAGGGCTATTTTACATCAAAATCATCCCAAGTGAAGAGGAACCAATGAAGTCTGGTCCAAAGATCATAGTAAATATCATATACTGCCATCATCTTACAGTTTATCATCAAGCGCACGTTAAACAGAAAGTTAACGTGAACCTTTCTCTTTTTTAGGCAGCTATGTTTGCAGCACTGGGCATTATCTTGATGATTATGAGCATCAACTTCATTATCATCAATTGGGTGTAATAACAGGGTGTGGTGTGAGGGTGTGATAAGCGGAGTCTGCAGACAGAAGTGTAAGTGGTAACACCTGCCTGGGTATTGGTGTCATCATAATCTCTTTTTCTGTGACAGTAAGAGACGAAAGTGGGCAGATGTGGACAGAGCTGTACACGAGACAGCGTACCTGTTTTATTCAGCCTGAATTATTTATAGACTGTTAAAGGCATTTATATTGAGTATTTTGTACCTTTACAAACATCACTCAGGGCATAGTAATTCCCTTTAGGAACCATTCATTCATTATCTCCCGCTTACTCCTAGGACGAAAAGTAATTGGACAATTTTCTCAAACGTTATTTCATAGGCTACAATGGCTATTCCCTTATTAATCCATCATTAGGTAAGCGGTCTGGAGTTGTTTCCAGGTGTGGCACATACATTTGGAAGATGTTGCTGTGAACCCACAGTATGCAGTCAAGAAGTGAGACATACAACCATTGGTCAAAAAAAATCCATTAGAGATAGCTGAAATATTAGTGGTAAAATCAACAGTTCTGTGGAATAAAGCGCACCGGTGACGTAAGCAACTCTAAAAGGCCTGGATGTCCATTAAAGACAACAGTGGTAGATGACTATCCCTGCTTCGCCACCATAAATTTCGGAAGTATTCCTGTAGTCAGTGTATTGTTGAGCAGACTGTATATGCTTCTGTGACTAAGAACAAGGGATAGCACGTCTCCAAAGGTATCCCAATGTTGGCAAACAAAGATTACAGCTATGCTGCGAAGTTACAGAGCAGTTCGGTTGATGCCTTTTTCCAGAAATATGTGACTGATAGAACCAAACAGTTACCTGATGCAGCAAATTGTAGAACACTGAAGAAACTGTTGTTTTATGTAAAGTAGCGGGCATGTTGGGAAAAGAGAAAATGTTCTGTTGTGTGTATCCCATGGTTCTGAAGGAAAAAGGGGTAGGGCCCCGTCGTGCGTATTCCATCATTCAGCAGGAAAAGGGGGCGGGGCTTCATTTTACATATTGCATCGTTCGGCAGGTCAAAGGGAGGTGTGGCTCTGTCTTACATATACCATGGTTCCGCGACTTAGTCCTTTATGTAGATGGCTTAGTCAATCACTAGATCTCAACCCATTTGAGCATGCATTTTTATTGCTTAAGACAAAACAAGACAGAAAGACCCACTAAGAAGTCTCAACAGAAGACAGCTGCAGTAGACATTGAAATGAAAAACCCAGGAGGAAACCCAGCTTTGGTGATTTCCATGGGTTTCAGACTTCAGGCAGTCATTGCCTACAAAGGATTTTTTTACAAAATATTAGACAAAACATTTTATTTACGGTTATGTTAGTTTGTCCAATTACATTTTAACACCAAAAAATAAGGTTTAATAGAAAAATGGTGTCAATTCCCAAACGTTACATAGGATATTTGTGTTCAGCCCCACAAATTAAACCTGAAAATTTCATCTGTCTCTCGATTTCATTTCAAATTTATTGTGGTGGCATGCCAATTAGTCCAATCATTAAGATTGCATTAACTGTCCAAATATTTCTGGGTCTGTATATTAAAGACATTATTACCTGTTGAAATGTAATAAAGGAAATAAAATAAAAATGAATGAAAATGCTTTCTTAAATTATTTCATTCTGAGATCTAAATGTCTAAACATTCACATTATTACAGAAATTACCTGTTTATGTGCTTTTGTTTTAACAATTTACACAAGCCCTAAACCCACCATCTAATTTGGACACTTGAATATTGAATAAAAAGTGCCCGCCAAATGACTTAATATACATAGAAGTGGACCAAATTTGTGTTATTCAAATTATTTAATAGCATTTCCAAATACAGAGAACATAAACCGCTATCCTTTGAACAACCATGCAGTCAGTTCTAAAATTACATTAGAATCAACATGATATATGATAGCGATGTGGTGACTGCTGGTTGCATAACCTCTGGCAATACTCAACCTCAAAATTATTCGACGCTTTTTAAGGTTCTTACACCTGTCTGCTGCTGATTTCTTTTACTCTTTTATTGCAATTCTCTCAAGCTCTTGAATGATTGTAGGTTCTCCCAATAGCAGATTTCAGTTCTCTTAAAGGATTTATAATTGGAATAAGATCGGGACTGTTTTGTTTGTATTATATGCTGTAGGAGCCACAAAAAGACAAAAAGGATGCTTACTAACCTAAATTAGCTGCTGCTGGGCAGAGATCTTCTGACCCTAATGGGTAAGTTGTCTAGGTTACCAAGTGCTATGGCTAAAGTGGCCTTAGTCAAGGTACTGCTCCATGTGCCCACTTAACTCTTCTGTGTACAATATGCTGAAAGGAAGGCCCTACAAAGGGTGGGGAAGGTCGCTCAGAGCATCACTGGCATGCAACTACCTGCCAAAGACAACCTTAACCATCTACGCTGTGTAAGAAGAGCACGCAGCATTATCAGGGATTCATTTTACCCCCTCAGAGAGGAGATAATGGAGCATACGAACCAGAACCAGTTGGCTCAGGAACAGCTTTAGCCCAACATCAATCACACTACTGAACTAATCACAACACGGACATGCACAAACTGCACTTTTACAGGAAAATTTTTAAAACACTTGAAGGAACATTCTGACTGCAATCTGATTATATAAATGGTCATTATTACCATTTATGCACCTTATGTCATTCTGCAACACTTTCACTGCACTGTTTTTACCTGCACAATAACTTCATTTATTCATTATCTTCCACTTATTCCTGCATGAGGGTCGTGGAAGGGTTCCCCATGCCCATCCAGGGGAGAACGTCTCGGGTGCTGGGCAGATGCACTAAGAATGCCAATCCATCGCTGTGCACAACTTATTTTATTAGAGGGCTTTGAAAAAGCCCTCTATTGAAATGCTCGATATTCTTCTTATTATTTTTTTTCTTAAGCATTTTTCTGCAATGTTTGTTTTGGAGTTTGTAACATGTATAGAATTGAAGAAAATTGAGTTTGAATTTGCCCAAATAAAATATGGCCGCCTACTCTTGACCACTCTCTCACCTACAAAAACGGCCGTCGCGCGGCCATTTTATGTCCAATCTACACAACACAGATCTCAAAAAATAGGCACAGATATTTAAGCTTTAAGACAGTGTTTTCGATTTTGCTCTAGCATGTATACTTTTTGAGTTATGACCGTTTGTTTGAAACTTGCCCAAATC